>DF243724.1:0-34806 GCA_000507305.1 Breviolum minutum Mf 1.05b.01 | reverse complement strand
TCAAGTGTCACTTTTCGTGGTAGGCGCAGTACTTGGTGAAGGTCAAGTGTCACTTTTCGTGGTAGGCGCAGTACTTGGTGAAGGTCAAGTGTCACTTTTCGTGGTAGGCGCAGTACTTGGTGAAGGTCAAGTGTCACTTTTCGTGGTAGGCGCAGTACTTGGTGAAGGTCAAGTGTCACTTTTCGTGGTAGGCGCAGTACTTGGTGAAGGTCAAGTGTCACTTTTCGTGGTAGGCGCAGTACTTGGTGAAGGTCAAGTGTCACTTTTCGTGGTAGGCGCAGTACTTGGTGAAGGTCAAGTGTCACTTTTCGTGGTAGGCGCAGTACTTGGTGTTTGTGTGGTGGTGTTTTTGTGGTGGTGTTTGAATCAAGACAACACACTGTTTGAGTCATCAGAACAAAGGTTCCATCAATCAAGGTTGTCACAAACCATTCTATAGGCACATGTTCTGTTGATTTATATATACTTTACCTTTTTGCAACTTCCGGCACCGCCTCGTGCGGTACTACTGGTATTTTTGGGGGACATACTGTTGATGGTTCAGAAATCCGGCTCACCAGTTGAGGGAAAGGTAGTGTATCCCATTATTTACCAGGGTTTTAGCACCATCCCAGGTGGTTCGCAGGATTTCAGCCATCAACAGTATCACTGCATTTTTTTGGGGAACTATCACTGTCACTGTTGTTATTTGTTATGTTAGGGAAATATCCCTGTTTTATTGGGGAAATATCACCAAAATACTTATGAGTTTAGGAAATATCAATGTTTTTTGTAGGGAAATCCAGGGTGGTGACATCTTGTCCTTTATAATTCATATGATGATACCTAGATATCAGTAGTATTATCAATTGGATGATATGTGGCCACCTACAGAACGAGAATCTTCTTGTGGAAAGTGGATAGCTAGCCACTCCCAAGTGGATAGCTTGTTCAACCAAAAAAAACGCCCGGAGCAAAAAAAAAACATACTTCAGAATACATTCAGAAACAGGTTGCACCATCTAGTTTCACAAATGGTGTACATAGAATGCCTATGTTTTGTATGTATCATCCTTCAACCCTCCGAAAAATTGTGTGCCCAATCCCATCCCGAACACTTCAGGTCCCAGCGCTTTTCGGGCCCTGAAGCTTCACCGTGGCACACGCTCCGAGCCGCAGTTGCTGCGAAGGCGTTGGTCGTTGGTTCTTCCAACTGAAAAGAGGGGAAAATTTGGAAGTGAGAAAAATACCACCATCCTCCCCTCCTTGTTTTTGGGGGTGGTGAAGTGGTGGGGGAAAACAATGTGTAAAAACACCATGTCTTCAAGCCAGAGTTTTTCTTTGGCATTCTTGCTTCTCTTTCATTGGCTTCCTGGAGATTTGCTTTATGGTTATGTTGTACCATAGCGTTGTTGCAGATCACCCGCATTTGGCGTGTCATGTTTCACCTACAGTCGGTACATGTGTTTTGTGAGACACACTTGCACCCCACACTAGCGGGGGTGGCTGGCTGAACAGTGTCTTTTCACCTCACAACAAGCATCTTGGAGACAACAAGAAGCTCTGCTACTCATTTTGACAATGATATTGGGTTGCTTTCCCAATGTTCCCACCTCTTTTCATTACTTTCACATTCCGACAGGTGAAGATCGCACAGGCAATCGCCTCGTGCAAGGGGGTGATGCAGAATCGAAAATCGCTTGATCTTTCCAGCCAAAAAGGCATCTACATTGACAAAGGGATAAGTGCAAGTAGTTTCTCCGTCAAGTGATAAGTACCCTTCTTCAACGGTGTAGGAACACTTAAGACCACTTCGAAATTAACACCAACATGTTAGCGGGCCATCAGAATAACAGCTAACATGGTGCAACTGCCAATTCGTGGAGAACTAATCTTTTAAGGGTAGAAATGCAAAAAAAATTCATGAACCGTCATGAACCTCCAAAAAATGAGGGTTGGTGGATTTTGTTTCCCACTTCGACTCCCAAAACGCTGGCTTTCACTCGTTGGCTTGGCTCGTAGATCTGCTGTGTGCAGATTGCAGCGGGTGTCGACAGGGCCCAAGGTTCACAAGTGAAATTTCCAATGCCAAGAATTCTATGATCACTTATCTAGGTGGTGGTTTCAAATATTTTTTATTTTCATCCCTATTTGGGGAAGATTTCCATTTTGACTAATATTTTTCAGATGGGTTGAAACCTCCAACCAGTTATTAATTGAGGTCTTTGGACTTCGAGGGAATGGTTTGTCTCCAGGTTATTTTTTGCGATTTAAGGGCCGTAAATCCAGATTTTTCAGGTTCTAATCAAAAAAGGATTGTTGAGGGAACGGGTAGGGGAAACTAGTTTCATTGCAATTCAACACCTTGTACCTTTGAAGGAAAACACCGCAAGGGTTGGATAGTTCAGTAATTTCATATACACAGAAGAGTGGTGGCCTTAATTCAGGTTGGGGAATTAAGAACAAGAACCCAAGTAGATGAGATTGTCAAAATCAAGGTGAGAATAATTGGGAAAAATTGAAACCCAGATGAAAGAATTAGAGATGCTATGAAGATGATGTGAAGTAAGGTGAAAGGATGAACGTGGAAACATGGAAGCCATGCTTTGGACACCTGCCATGATTTCGATTAACCGTGTTATTTTTCGCATGATGATATGGACCACACGCGACACGTTGCAGCGGAACAGTGATGTTTGTTTCACAGAGTGTTAGGTCAATGGAAATCGGGAGGCAATGCCACCTTTTCCCCAAGTGACTGGACAAGATCTTTGAAAAATGCATTGTTTTTGCAACTTCATCCCATAAGACTAGATAGATCAGAGATGTTTCGTCCCATTTTCGGAAACAAGTGTCACATTGTGTAGAGAGTTTTTGGCGAGCTCAACATGTTTTATAGTCTATACATGTCTATATCTAAATACAATAGAATTTAGATATATGTATAATTGTATATATATATATATACACAGTAGGTTTCTCGGTGAACGTTTGCAACAACAAACCCAGCATCCTGATTAGGAAAGCATTTCGAACGTTTGTATGGAGGCTTAATTTGTTGAACCGCCTGGTCACACGGTGAATACTCTTGATAGCAACCCTCATTTTTTTCAATGAAAGATCCAGGTTTGAGAAACAAATGAACACCTGCCTTACAGTTTGATAGGATTTGATACCATCTTTGTTTTTGGCTACTGGTCGATGAAGGAAATATGATCCCAAGTTTTTTCAAAAACCACCAAGGCGTTTCAAGAATGACAGAAGGTTTGTATTTCGAAAATTTCATTTGCCAGTCAGTGCTTCTTTTTATTGAATTCAAGACTCCAACGGGCTGATGCGAAACAAAAGAACGCCGGGAGAGGAAGTTCCAACGGAGATTCCCATGAGTCCTTGAGTGATGAGGATTCCAAAGAATGTGGGTCCCAAACAACGAACTACCGTAGCTGAATCAAAAACATCAGGACCATAGCTGAACAAAAGTCTCATCAAAAATACACAATCAAAAACTGAGTCAGAGACTTTTGTTTTTGTAAAAGAAATCATCAGCTTCAGCAGAATTCCTCCATCACTTATCCAGAGGGTATGTTGCTTGACAGTCGTAGGTGGATACTTTTAAGTTGGTTTAAAAAAAAGTGGGGATTGTTTTTCACCTATAGAAGGCCTTTTTGTGCGCCAAAATCTTGCAGGCATGTTCCATCGGATGTTCGTTTCGAAAAAAAAACAGAAAGAAACACCAACCGATTTTAGGTGGAGGATCAAAAAAAAGCACGCAAAATCATCTGTTTTTTCGCCATTTCGCCAAAAAAAATCTTTGTTTTGACCTCTCTGGCTCTAAGCGTCACATCTTCGGCCAGTGACCCTGTGAGGTCACAGGTGGGAATACCAAGCCATGTTCAACAGTCATGTTGGGAATGTGTGAAAAGTTGCCATGAACAAAGACTTTGATTGTCTAATTTTTAATAAATCAACCCAGCAACCCACTGTGTATAGCTGAGTTGGTGAACATTTGACCTCTGATTTTTGTCCTGAAAGAAATGGCACCAATAATGGACGAGTGAGTACAGTAACTATGACTTCTCGGAATCACTACATGAGACTGCAATGTGTTTTCCTGTCAAACTCGTAGCCATTCTTTGGTACAACAAGTATTCAACAAGCTTCTTCAAAATCAACCATGATCCTCAAAATGAGAAGGTTAAAATGCACCTTTCCAAATGGGCTGTATAACAAACTACCTACCTGACTGACTTGTTTTGGGGGGGTGTCCAAAATGGTCGCAACGAAATGTCAACCTTGGTGATTCAGGTCGAGTTCAAATGGCACAGGCCTTTCCTTTCTTGGAACCTCGTGCGCCCTTGGGTGAAGTCTCCAGGAGTTGAAGAGATCGGGGGTGCCGCCTTAGTGGGAGGAGATGAGGGTGTGATGTCTGATTTTTTGAAAATATTTTGGGGCCCTGGGTTTTAATGTTACTTCCAATGTCAAGACTGTTAAGATAAACAAGTTTTTTCCCGGCATTTGGGGGTGTTTACTGATTCCAGTTGTAGCAGATTCCCAGTTGATGTCACGCCTGTGGGAAGGGTGGTGTCATATACACCTCCAATTGGAAGTTGTGCAGCATTTTTGTATGCAATTTGTTTCAACGATTTTCTGGCGCACCCTCAATGACTGACTGACTCTGTCCACAAGGTGAATTTGTGTTTTGACGCCGTGGATTGACGTCAAATAGCTAGTGGACAATGAATCCAACTAAGTTCAGGTTTGTTGCCGGGCAAAAAATACCACAATTCTCCCAGTAAAGATTGCCTTCTTAGCATCCACTCAAAGACTCATCTCCCGAGCCAGCACTTTCTCCAGGACTCCACTTTTGGCAGAACGGCATGAAGCAGAACTACGTGGGGGCACCCCAAACAGAGTGATGTAAGTGGAAGAAGAAGAAAGAGCCTAAAGAAGATATACGAATATATGAACCCAAGTAGAAATAATGATTTGATCTATTATGACTGTAAAGGATTTATGAGTAAGCTGCAGGCTTGCAACGTCCAAATTCTCCGAATTTTTTGGGGGATTTCAACCACATCAAGGTGTTGCCCCTCTAAAAGGCTGATGATTGATGTTGTTTTCTTTTCGAAAAATCCTTGACAAGTTGAGATGGCAAAAAACACCAACAAAAGAAAGATGTTTTTTTGTAGTGAGATATGAAGGTCTACTCGTTATGAATTCGTTGGTAATAGGTTACAGGATGTTACATGCAATAGAAGTATTCCAATGCAGATTCGAATTCGATATTCCAAAAGTTAATGGCTGAAATCCTGCAGCACATCTTAGCTGGTGCAAGATGTCAACCATTGACATTACGAAGTTGTACTCTATCTTTGTATAGCCATAGCCTACAGAATCCCCTATTTAAACAGAAAGTGTCTTTCGCCCAAGCAGCACAACATGGTTCCAAAACCAAACAAAAGATGATCCAAACTAAGGTTTTGCAAGCAGTTCATCCGAAGCAGTTTGGGAAGCTCAGGAATCTGACGATGGCTGGAAGGGGTTTGAGGACGTCATCCCAAACTGGACCAACACTTCGGGTAATTCACCCTGGATGATCTTTTAGGTGCCTAGGTGTAAGGATGTATCAAGGTGTATACAAGGCCACTTGTAGGGATGTAGATACCATGGCTACGAATTCCATTTACCAATTCCAACTGGAACATCCAACTCAGAGTCCAGCTGACCCAACAGCCGCTGGGTACGCAACAAAAGAGGGATGATTCAATCACCCACATAAGGATCATCTATTGTTGTTGTCATACATGTTACAGTAATGATTTCTTACTGTTCACATGTCCAGGTATATTGGTTCCAGTAGATCCTAAGGCCAAGCAAGTGATTGCCGCGGAAGGTGGGTAGGGAGATGGGTTTGGAGGAAAAAAGTAGGAACTCATTCCTGGAAGATGCATAAGCTGACCAAGAAAAAACTCTTCATTTTTTTTCCTCATTTTTGGTGAATCACCTTTTTTTACAGCAAATCCATGCATGGTTGTTTTGTGGAGAAGCTAAAAGCTGAAAAACCTTGGAAAAACGGGAAAAAAAGTGTTGTGGTTTCCAGCATGTTTTGACATGTTTTTGGAAGATCCACATCTTCCGAATGGCATGACGTGAGGCCATCTCAACCGCTTACAAGCGGAAGCTGCAGTGAGTGCAGGGGAAGCTGCCTTGAAGGCCTTCAGATCTGCAGGCGGGTGACGATGTGCATTTAAATGTTGGAACCCTTTTGATGTTTTAAATCCATCATGGATAGAATATCAATGATGTTTGATGATGATGGATAGGATTGATTGGGGGGTGAATTATGGACGTATCTAAAACTGGTACATCCTGATTACATATCGAAAACTGGAACATCCTTTTTGTTTGACATATGTAGCACTTCCAGGTTCATGTGCAAATTCTAGTTCAAGACTTCATCAACTTTTCCAGAAAAAAATGGAGACTGCATTTGGTTTCATCATCCGAATTATTGGTGCAAAACCCAATTCTTACTCCAAAATGATGATTTCAGACAGACCCAGTGGGACAAATGTCATGTCACCTTGGGAAACCCTGAGAAACATCAGGTGATGCTGTGGGCTGTGCCGAGAGTCTTCGGATTGTGGCAAAGGCTCAACAGATCCAGGTGGGGACCCGTCAGGTGATTGTGATTCAACCCAACCCTGGGCAACAAGAAACCATTTGCAGGCTCCAAAAATTGGAGTTGTTTGGGACCTGGACCTTGGATTTTACTAGTGGACAAAAACCCAAGAGATGGCATGGTTTGGAAGTTTCAAGTTCCATGTCAAGATGACGTTGTGAATCTAAGTTGGTTGGGAGGTGATTGGAAAAAAACGATTTCCCTATTGAATCACCCGAGCCAACTTAGATGTTTGGTGATCAAATTGAATATTTGGGAATTTTCGCTTCCAATTTGCCTCCAAAAACCCCACGACCTTCTTGGGCTTCATTGCAGGCCTACTTAGAGGATGAAGACGCACGATCGCTGAATCCCATGCAAATGTTGTCCGAGGACGGAAATTGGGCGACCAAGAAGTCCAATTGAGCAGGGAAATGGTTCCAAAATGATCTAATTGAAGGTTGATTTCCCACTATTTTTTGTTTCATCCAGAATCATGACTGGTTTTTGTTTTCATTTCAGTGCGAAAAACGTGACAAGTCATCCATATATTGAGAATAAAGTATGTGACCTCAGACAATCTCACTTCAAGTGCTAGCTTGGGCTCTCAATCTTTCATCTTTTTGCCATTTCAGTCCCTACAACTTGTGAAGATTTCAGTACATAAAGAAGAGCCCTGCACTTATGTTCCATTGATGAGAATCCCATCTCCCAATCCTATGACCCTGGGTGAATTCGAGTGATGGTATGTGATGTTACTCTTAGTAGTTTTTGATTGAGAGGTTTCAGATAGCTCGAACTCAGGTCAGAACCAAGGATCGAATATTCCACTTCAGTTTACCGAATTCTCATGGATGTGTGTGTATGCGTGTGATGATTGAGGATGATTCTTGTCAACTACCGAAGTTGTGGGATTTTTTGTTGCGGCAGCAAAATCATATCCCCCTCCCTTTTCAACTTCTGGTGTTCTTTCGCCTCATTTACATACAGATCGAATTTCCCTATTTCAGCAACTACACTTAAATGGGTGGTGTCACATATGTTTGGTCAGAATGTGAAGTACAAACTCCTTTCTGTTGTATCTCTTACCTGTCAAAGTAGATGCAAACACCTGCGAGGAGCTCGCAAAAGCTAAGAGCTCCAATGACCGCACCGCCCAGGAGGGGTGAGTTTTCGCCTGTTTTTTTTGTTGGTGTAGGCAGAAGAACTCCGAACTTTAAAGATTTGATATGCATGTTTTGTCCAAGAAAGTCATAATGTTTGTTGTTATCCAAAGATAGTATTATTTATCTTGTCTCTTTTTTTGAAGATGTCCTTTCAGAAAGCAAATGTTGTGTATATGTCTGGTAAAACCCCAGTCATCATCAATCAGAAGCATACCAATATTGATTGAGTCCCCTGTATGAGTTTCCTTTAGAATCGCATTGCACAGGCGATTCTCCAACTAGGCATCTTGGACATTCTCTCCTTTGGCACTGCAGCCACGAGTTGGGGTCCTTGAGAACGGCTGGGGGTGTTGGATTTCAGCCAGGCTCCACGGTGGATTTTCCCACATGTTGGTTGGCAGGTTTTATCAAGAAAGGAAGCGGAAAATTGATCACCACTTGACATTTGTGCAGCCTTATTTTCAACTCAGCTCGAACATCATGATCCATTTGGGCAAAGTGTAACAATTTCATCTGACATCACTGAAGAAAAATAAGTTGTGTTTTGTTGGTGTTTTCCACCTTTAACATCCTTCAACTGACCATCATCAACATCACCAACCGTACCGTGTTTTTCCGTCGAAAACCCCTGCAGGTTGGATGCCTTCCAGAACTACCAGAGATAAAGCCTTAGAGGCTGGTCAAGAGGCCCACGGTGACGCAACCGACGATGGAGGGGGATGACCAACGAATCTCTGGAGGGTGCTTTCGCAAGTTGATGGGTTTGGAGATAGGTTTTGCTTGATTTGCATGAGACAGAAGAAAAACATGCGACTTTGCGGATGTGTTTTTGTTTTCATGTTTTTATCCATTTCGGATGTTTTGGTTGTTGCCTTCTTCGTTGGCTGTCCAACGTTGAAATTTCCAGGCCGCCGAACTCTTTGAATCTTTAGGGGATCGTCGCTTGCGAGCGTCAGGGTGGCCTAGAATTTGGAATTTGGATT
Organism: Breviolum minutum Mf 1.05b.01; assembly: GCA_000507305.1. Taxonomy (NCBI): domain Eukaryota; class Dinophyceae; order Suessiales; family Symbiodiniaceae; genus Breviolum; species Breviolum minutum. Next base: position 26,017 of record DF243724.1, on the reverse strand, counting down.
TGACTACATGAGGATCCACCAAACCCAGCTTTGCTTGATTATGTTAGTAATAAGATGCTAAAAGACCTGCTAAAGTGACAGGAAGACCCTCAAAAGCAATATATAACTTTTCTTTGATTTGGTATAAACAATCATTTCTATGTCCCCCTAAAGCCAGAAATTTGAAAAAGCAATGAGAAACAGAGTTTTATGGTTTGAAAAATGACCGATGTTCATAGGCAAGGAAGGCGATCGTTTACACTCCCCAAAACGAACCTAGATTTTGGTGGTTAAGAGACCACTTTCCTTGTGGTTTGGAGTACAGTATTTTCATCACACACTGGCTCTCGTGCGAAACCACCATCCTAAAACGAACATTGGATAAATATCCCAAGAATCAAAAGCGATTCATAACTCAAGAATCATACTTTCCCCTTATCACTTCGAAAGTGGTTTACATCCATCTTTTACAACCAGATGATGCATCTTAAGATGACATGTCCCCAGGTCGGCCCTGCCCACTGAGGATTACAAAACTGGAAATTTCTATGCTCCTGTCCAAAGGTCGGGACTTGGTGGTGTCAACTTGCAGAGTGGGGATGATATGTTGTTGGATACATATACATAACATGTACATATAATATATATATATAGACATATATTATGTATATAGATTCTAGATGATCCGTATTGGTACATTTCATTGTGTGGGGTGTAGGGTTCCTGCTTACCTGGATCATATACATATATTTATATAGATATACACATGCAGGATGGACTCTCTTTCTTCCGAATTTCTCCCTGTTTGGGTGGTGTTGCACTACAGGAATGGCCTTCCGAACGGATTTCCATAAGGTACCTGGAATTCGGCTCAAGCAACAAACCTGAACCACTAAGTATTGGCTAAATGGGGATCCCCAATTTTTGAAATCTTTACTGAGCCTTGTGTTCCCAGCAAAGAGTTCTTGACCCAAACCAACCTGGAGTTGTTTTAGCTTACATGGCCTTTCACAGATCGACATGTAGAAATTCATCCCCTGACTTTTTTGAAGCTCAAAATGGATTCATCTTCAAAAAGCCAAAAGAAGTTTTTTTTGAAAAGTGAATGGTATACATCCAAGTTGAACACCATAAATTCAGTGAATCCTCAGGTGAATCCTTCAGGTGAACACCATAACTTACCCTCAATCCGAAACGGTGAACCGACCCACCTTCCCAGGCGCTTCGCCTAAGTCAGCCTTCCAGGTGCCTTCCGAAAAGAAATCCACATGAACCACTCCAGGGGATGATGTTGCAAAAATAAAAATGAAGCTAAATTATAGGTGAAGTTGTTTTTACAGTTTTTTTTAGGGATGGTTTTTTGTTGGAAAACAACTTCCAGGTGTTGGATGTTAACTTGAAAAGGTGGATGAAACCATTTTTGGTGTGTTTCTTTAAGGGGTTGTTTGCGTGGAGCTTTCGGATGATATCAGAGGTTCTTCATTGAAAATGCTGGCATTTTCCATGGGAAATACCAACCTTTTGGTCCGCAACAGCTAATGCCAATCAACAGCTATGTTTGTACCTCCATTTTGGAGTGCCTAAAAGGGGTTGCTGATCATGTAGTGAACAAAACATTCCTGCGACCTAAATCACATTTGCATCTCGGGAATATCTTCTCATGTAACAACTAGATGCGACAGATTGATTGATGCACCACTTGAGCATTCTTACATCTCACACAGTTACACAGACAAGTCATTAGTGTACGTATAAAACTGCATCAACTTCAGTACTTCTCAACCGCTTAAAGCAAGGCTGCTCGTGATGCGCTGGATATGTTGGAGCCGTTGGGGGATCCTGAAAGGTTGATCTGGGAGATCCGCGGTGATTGAAGGTCACAACTTCAACCCATAAACACATCAAGAACACATCAAGAAGTAGTGAAAACAGTATTTTTTTGTTGGGTGTTCCCAAATGGAGAAAGCCAAACACAAAGAGGTTTGGTGCAGACATTAATGTTTTCCCAAGCTGTTAATCCAACCAAAAAGGTTCACTCCGCGTTGATTTCTCCAATGAGGTTAGGTGAGAAGACAGGAATGGGCAGAGCGTTGGGGATGCCAAGGGAATTTGTGGGATGGACTGATTGTGACGTTGCAGCCTCCAACCCCGGAGACGCCGAGGTTGTATGCCATTGCCACCTCCCATGTGATGGCAAAGGTGCCATGAAAAAGAACATGTGTTGGGGTTGTGGCCAAAGGTGGATATGAGGTCCAAAAAAAAACATGATTGGGTGCTGAAAGGTGAATGGAACTCAGTCTTTGAAACAAAATTACTTACCTGAGTAGTCAGTTTTGGGTAGCGAACAGGGCAACCTTCGTGACCTTTCAAAACATCTAGGCAAATGATTTGATGACGCTGGCAACCTCATGAACCATGAATCAAAATTTGCTTAAAGGCTCGCGAATCCTTATAGGTCACCTCAAGTGGAAAAAAAAGATGTTGAATTGTTGGGGAGACTGTGGGTACCATCAGGAAGGGGGTGTTTTTCAAATGTACTATATACTTCATAATTGCACTGAGGTAAGTGACAGATAGTGCAAATTCCCAAGTTCGGTGAGTAGGAAGAGACATCGGCAAAGCTTGGAAGTGGAATGGAGTTACACCCTTTGCGCTCAGAAGCATCGCAGTTCGCAAAGATCAGCCGGACGTTGATTGTCAGATCACAAACGAACATGGACTACATTTGATACACCAACATCAAAGGCCAATCTCTTCAAAAACAAATTCCAACACACTAAAAAGTAATCATCCCTTCCCAAATCGCTCTCCATTTGGAGGATGAATCCAAATTGAGAAATTCCAATGTAGACATCATCACCCCCCCGATTAGGCTGATTCTACCTCTTGGATTTTCATCCACCAAGGATTATGAGTCAGCCATGAAGAAAGGATTGGAGGTGGGGGTCCTGTGTTTCCGGGCCTCGAGATTGGAAGGAAAAACCCCAAAAAACAGGGTGTTCATTGGCACGTTGCAGGGTGAAAATAGATGAATTTTGAAAGATGTCAGCATCCAGTAGTACCAGCAGGTGCCCCAAACAAAATCGCGTATGAGGTCATCAGATAATCATGGTGAAGATGAATATATTCATCAGAAACAGTAGTGGAAGGGAGCTATAGTTTTCAGCAAATTTTATGGAGAATATGACAGATTTGATGTGAATTTTCCCAAAAAAAAACACCACGATTTTGTTCACCAAACCCAAAACGTTGGAAGTCTCGAAGGCATTGGACCTGATTCGTAGTGCTGGTGACAAGAGGTGGGATTTGTTTGGGGGTGGGCTGTGAGATGAGTGATTTGAAACTTGAGGAAAACTTAGGAATCTACTGGAAGGTGTTATGGAAGCATCCTTTCTGTTGTTGGGTGTATTTGGTTGTGCTGAAAGGTGATTTTTTTGTTGGGGGGTGGGGCATTTGCCAAATGTTTAATTTGCAATTGTGTGGATTTTGATTGGGATTCCGGGATTTCATGTTCATTTCACCTAAACAACAAGAAACGAACTTTGAATACCTCACTAAACTACCCAGGATAATTTGAGGTCAAGTGATCAACCCTGGTGCATCCAAGTTGCTGATCATGAACTTTCACCCAAGGGTCCCGCCTTTTTTGAAGCCAGTCGGACTCGCAGGGCCGAAGCGGTGATTTTGGAAACTTTGGTGTCCTGGAGCCTCTCACAGGTTGGGATCGAAAATTTCCGACCCGGTTTTGTTGTCTTTCGACGGATGCTGCAATCATAAAGTTGGAGATTGATTGGACGCTTGGAATCTGAATCTTTTCCCCAAAAAAAAACATGAAAGCTTCTTTGGTGAACTGTTCTGATTGAAGATCAGCAAACTTGCAACTGCCAATGTGTGAGAACTGCACTTCAGAAAAAAGTCATTTTTACCCTCACAAGCTTGCCATGTTTGATCCCAGGAGAAGCCACACAAGGCTTTGGTCATGGCTAAAGAGGTGCCGAAAGGAAGCTGGTGAATGGTTTAATTGATGTAGGATCTCTGAAAGAATTTTCCGAAAAAATCCAAACATCCACATGATTTTTTCCAAGGTGATTTGATTTGATGGATGTTTTGCCATCTATCAAAGAGAGTCTGGTCTGTGATCTGTGATCAGCAAGGCCTTGGCATTGCGCTTGGAACTGGAAGCACCTCCATTGGAGGAGGTGGGGGGTTGGTCCATAGATTTGAATAGATCTTCACTCAACAAAAACCCCGAAACGAATTTCAGGGTCGTCGTTTCGTTATCACACAGAATCAACGGGGCCCCAAGGTTTTTCACTTTAGGTTGGAGCCACAGCATCTAAAGAATCTACACCTTCCAAAAGTGCTTCAGATCTCAGATTTCATCATTTTCATGGACCTTTTTGATGAGGATAAACCCGCATGTTTTTTTGTTGAAAATGCATGTGCCTTTTCGCAACAGGCACGTGCATGCCTGTTGCTGGTAGAAGCACTGGCAGGGGTTGGAGTCCTTAGATGTGGACTCCAAATGTGAAGATATTTGAACTGGATCCCTCACGAACCACTTGGCTCGCTTCACCAGTTCCAAGCCAAAGAAGTTGAACCCTCACTACTTGTATTAATCATCCCATCCAAAAAAAGGTCGATGTTTGACATGGTTCTAGGAACTCTCCATAAATCGTAAGGTAAGGTTAATTCCAGTAGCTATGTTATAAAACATGGTAACCCATCAACCTTCAGGTTACAATGACATCACCGTACTCGTAGTCATCAAAACCACCATCCCACCAAGGTAAAGAAGGTTCGTCGAGGTTTGAAGGCTGCAGAAGATTGCCTGGACCGCCTCAAGAAGGTGCCAGGGAGCAGAGGCCAAGGTAAAAGGGTATAATTTTCCCGAAAATGAACGAATATATACTCTTTCATTTGAGTCAAAAACCCCTTTTCAGGTGACAGTTCTTCATTTTCGGGTCGCTATTTTTTGCTGTGAAAAAGGGTGGTCCAAAAGTTAGGGCACATTGAACAAGGTCACACTTCTTTAAGTATTTGCTTAGAAAAGTTCTGCTTCAAATTTTCCCTTCCACACTCCACACTTTTGTAGAGTCAGCCCCGTTGGAACATCACAGAAAGTACAGAAAATAAAAAATTCCCATGAAATCATTCCAACTGCAGGTGAGCGATCGCGCCAACGTCTACGGGTGAGGAGCCTCAGCAATGGAAAGTACAAGGTGATTTCTCATGATGAAATTCCACGTTGAAGCCAAGGTATTTGCATATTTGGTATACATAACATATGTCATATGTGTATATAATACATAGTTGGGGTTATGATTCATGAAGTTGCTGACAGATTATTTTAGGTCTGAGCAAAAGTAAATGATCAGCTGATCGGACAGGTTCTGATTTTGGATTGGGGAGCCTTACCTCAAAACGACCAAACGCTTCAGTTTAGTGCAAGAGTTAACAGTCACCCACATGGCATTGAAACAAGACCCAACAAAAAAGTAGGAGGAACTCTAAAAGTTTGCACTTAGAATCCGTCCTCCTCCTCCTCCTCCTCCTCATCATCATCATCATCAAATCATGACCATAATGATCATGCAATAACAATGATGATAATAGTAATGATAATCATCATCATCAAATCATCATGAAATCATCAAACAACCTCAAATATCTCTTGTCACATCAATTATCAACCATCTTTAACCTGTTGGCAAGAGTCCCTTACCCTGCAAGTGCTGGTTCTAAGGTTGGTGGTGATGGCCATGGCCCAGCTCAAACGTGATCACCCGGAACTGGCCTTGACAGCCACGGATGAGGCCACGGATTTTTTGGTGGAGATTTACTACGAAAAGACACAGTTGCAATCAGGTCAATGGCAAAAAGTGTTCAAAGGTTCAGTCAAAGGATTGGTGCATGAAAGTTACTTCACGCATCCCTTCGGAGCACATACCTACACCCAGAATCTCCCATTTTCAAATCTCAGAGTCCATTCCTGGTTTCAGAAACGGAAAGATGATAGTGGAGTGGGGATTTTCTCACAAATTGGTCCTGCAGAAAGACATCTAACAATGTCTCATATAAACTGGTGTTTATCCTCCAGAAGCAACATTTCCATATGAAATGTTCTTACAGTCCACAACGCATTAAAACATCCAAAAAGGCCTGTTTTCTTGAGAATTGTAAAGTGGTGAAATAGTATCGTTTCAATCGAATGTTAAAGAAAGCATTAATTTAAGAATTTTGGTGGATTATCATCCCACGATCTCACGAAGATGAAAAGCAGCAACCCATCCCTGGTTTTCACTCCAGGCTATCGACATTGCCCGTGAGATGGGTGTAACTCCTGGCCTGTTGTGTCAAACGAGACACCTTGGGCATTCCCATCAGTTGCATTGGTCGGATGTCTCCAAGTTGGAACTGTGATATTGCCTGCCTAGTAATTGAGAGCTATTCGCACACACAAAAACAAGTTCACATTTATTGTGTTCTACGAATCTGAGGAATACATTGAGATTTGGCGGCTGCAGCTTTTTTTGGGCCAGGACAAGCGGTTGGAGATGTCATTGCAGTACACTCACGCAGAGGTTAACGTGCAGCTGCAAAGTCGTGTTGATGCTTTGGAAGCCGTCGAAGATGCTTGCACCTTGGCAGAGGCGTGGCGAGCTCAAGGTGTTTGAAGTTGTGCTGATTTTTTGGGGCCAAGTGGATGGTACCTCTGATACAAAGGTAGAAGCTGTTTGAAGTTTTGGAATCCCTAAAAAAATACAGCACCACTTCACTTTTTTTCTACTTGTGATTGGTTAAAAAATTGAGTTTCTGTCAATGGCAAGGAGTTGCAGGACAAGAAAGAGGAGGGTGATGCTGAGTGTGGATGCTTAGCTGACTTTGCTGCTTTGATTCTACCAAAATGCGTGTGGATTTTTGTTTGCCTGTCTTTTAGTGGGTAATTTCTACAGAAAAATCCCCAGTGGATTGAATTTTGTGTTTCTCCCTGTGAGGTGTTTGATGTTCTCCTTGCTGGCACGTGGTACCTTAGACCGAGCATCCTTGTTGAAGGCATGACACTGACAAATGGAAAATTTGTAAAGTCAAGGATTTTCGATTTGAGTGGGACATTTGTTTCAAGGTTGCTTTGGAAAAATTGAAGAAAATTCGGTTCTTCAGATTTAGTCCATAGCTCCCAACATAGAATTCAGAAGAGATGGGATTTCTTTGTCTCTTCGTTGCAATGGCAGGCATTGAAATCTGCAAACAAAGCTCGTGAGCTCTATCAGAAGGCTCAGTACAGGAGATTTCCGACGGCAACATGTGGTAAGAATGGAAGGACAAATGACAGGAATCAATGGTACGCAGAGCAGAAAACAGAAAAACCGAGGAATGGTCAAATCGATTAAGATGTTTAAGATGTTGCATTGGGGTTGCTTTCAGCTGTCATAGTCATTGATCCTCATAGGAAGAACAAAGTCGAGAAGCTTTCTGGGCTTGAATGATAGACGGCCGTGCCGTACCGTACCTGCAGGATTGGCGAAGCAAAGGCTTTGATCCACAAGGTGAGGAAGCATTGAACTGCAAAGCAAAATTCAAGCAACCTCGAGGTGTCAGCTTGCCACTTTCATGGCAAGTTGTTTAAACAGTCTCCACTTTTGATATCAAAAGTGGCGAGGCATGATCTCAATGATGCTCATGTTGGTTTGATACAACCACTAAGAAACGCACATCAGGAAGAAACGTCTCAATTTGTCAAGACCTTTTTTTTCGAAAAAAAATTGCGGTGGTTCATTTCCGAGGCTTCTGTCTTGGGAGTGGACTCAGCTTCCAGCAGTTGGGGAATCCTGGAGATGTCGAAGGATGATGTTTTTGTTCCATGATTTTGTTCGAAAAGTACCTTCAAATTGAGATCAAACAAATGATGTTAGAGATGTTGATTCTTCAAGAAACTCGTCTTGTCATGTTGAATGTATGTACATACAAGATTGAAGTCTGGACCCAGAGTGATATGTTGCACTCCTTGGAAATTGAAGGTCTCTTTTGGATGATACCGATCAATTGTTGCTTGAGACGTATCAATTATATCCCAGGCATCTTTCTACAGACTTCAAAATGGAAGAATCAGATAGATATAATGATAATAATAGCAGCTTAATGTTCACTGTAAGATCAAACAAGACATCTTTACAGAGAGGTCTCTCTTTAACTACACCCATCTCTGGCCAAGGTGCCGAAGAAATGTTGGCTGTGGCTGCAGAAGCCCACGATATCTATGAGGAGCCAGATTGGAATGTCAAACGTGGTCAAGTTTCCAAGGTGTACTTCAATAAAACCATCAGGGTTGTTTTTTGTTTGAAATTATAGCTAAGGCTTGTTTGCTGGTGCTGGCTCCAGTGCTGCTGATGATGATGATGATGATGATGATGATGATGGATGATGGAAGTCGTGGTGATGCAATTGGTACGAATTTGAGTGCTTCCCCAACAGACTTGTGGTTACATCACTTGACTAGAGGAAACTCCCACTGTTATATATATATATATATCTATCTTGACCTTTTTGGACTTGGACTTACATCTGTAACGGAAAATTTAAGCATCAGAATCCACCTGTTGAATTTCTCTCAACCTGAGAGTGGCTGCATTCAACTTTTCCATCATCTCACCAGGAGGAGGAATGGATCCCAGGGCAGTCCGCAGCATTGCAGTTAGTCGCCGAGGTGCGGCGGCTCAGTTTGCAGGGACCTTTGCTACAACTCTTGGGTAATGAGATGCATCGATTTCCGTAGGATTGAAGGATTAAGAACCAGAAGTGAGGCAGATTTGTGAGACTTAGTAAAACCTTTTTACATTTTATGCTGAGTTGTTTTAATATGTTTAATGTTTTCCATGCTTCATGAGGGTTTAATCACAGTCAACAACTTCAAAAGGCAACCCACTTTAACCTTTAAAAAGAAAAAAAAAGACGAACCTTCACAAACTTCAACCTGGCGGCCTGGCGCATGTTTTGTTCCACCCCTACCATCACCCCCTACCAACCGCTGTGGAGGCTCAACTGGCCAAGGAAAACTTTGACGAAGCGGCCTCTGCCGCCAAAGATCGCCGGGCGATTTGGAAGGCCAAGCGGATTTGCGGGACGATTTGTCCGGCCAACAAAACAGGTAGGTTTTTGTGTAGTTTTTAGTAGAGGATCCCCCAACAAGTCGACTGATTTCCAGATGAAACAATCAGAATTCATTGATATATGGAAAGATTATATAATCTCCAATTTATTTTGATGGAGAAAGTTGTTGTTCCAGAACTTCTTCAGTGGAAAAACCTTTCAGAATCCCAAAAACGGCGAGGTTTGCAGAATCTCCGATGAGAGTTCCATTTTCTATCCATGTAGGAGTTGATAACAAAGATGAAGCCAGATTAAGCACCAGCTGGTCAACATGTGATTCATGATGCCCCTTCCTGCAAGGGGCTGGGCTGTCGCAAGGCCGGAGAAATGCTGTTGAATGTTCAGTGTGGTCATATGGAGCTACTATTGCTGCGTAAGATAACATGTTTTTTTTGATCCTTATATATTTATATTTTGTGTGGGGACATGAGAATCTCAACAAAATTTTTGATGCGAAAAGTTTCATGAACCCCAGGAACTTCGAACCGGAGATGTTGATGGAGAAGTATATAGATACAAAGCTTTCGCATTCATTTGGATCATGATCATTTGTGTTTTATCCAAAACCCAACCCACCTTGAACATGCTGTTTTTAGCTTAGATCATGGTGAAATATTAGTGTGCTGAATTTTTTAACACAATCCAACAAATGGGGCGCTTTTTGGCTTTGGCAGGAAGAAGGTGATGCTGTTTTGCAGTTGGTACGGACTCCTTGAAATCTGCGTTGGTGTGTCGTGTCATGCTGAACAAAGATGCAGTGAACCTATTTCTCCCTTGAAGGACTTAGAACCGACCTCCAAATGTCTTTTCATTACAAATGAAACTTTCCAAAATCCCAAAATGAGACAAGAATCTATGTCAAATCTCCCCAAAATTTCCAACCCCGAATTTTAAGGTTGTTTTTTTTGTGAAAAGTCCTTGCAGCTTCAAAGTGCTCAATTTGATTGACAAAAATGAGGCACGGATCCATTTGAGCAGTAGCGTTTTGGCACCCAGATGGCCCTGAAAAAATGCCCTGCAACGATCCGGGAATCCGGGTTGAAATCCAGCCACGGTAGATGTTTTTTTTTCTGGATCTAAGGTTTGAGGTTGTTTATTGGTAATTTTTCACTGAAGAAAAAGGTTCTTTGAAGATTTTGAGAAATGCAAACCTAGTGAACTTGTATCTTTTGTTTTGATACTCAAAACTCCTAACCTATCAACAAGCAACGATCAGCTTGGAGGATCCAACAAAAAAACTCCAAAAGATGTTTCAGAGAAGATCCCCGAGAACCAGTGGTGGTCCTTGGAGTGTTTTTTTCATCACTGAATCTTGAGTAGTCCTTTGAGGCCACGCAATGTAGCAATATTAATAGTTGAATCAACAACAGAAGTCATAGTGAATTGAAGGCCCTCCTCCAAGAAAAGCGCAATTTGATTCATTTCTACGTTTTGCACACTCAAAACATCTCCTAATTTCTGGAAGTTTTGATGTAAAGAAAACTTGTTAAACCCCCGACCAGATGATGGCCACATGTGTGTCTCACAACCTGAGGACTACGATGCGGCAGAGAAGCATGGCCTTGAGGTTAGGGGGTTAACAAGAGATTTAACAGGTCAGCTTTTTGAATTCCTTTGGCAAAAGTATTAGCAAATCAAAATAGGTGTTCTTTTGGGGAGATGTTTTTCTTTTGAAAGCTGGTGCACTGAAAATTTGAGGTACTTTCCAGCTTGTAATGTATTTTGTTCACTTCTTTGGGAGAATTTTGAATGTGTGCGGCAGTTTCGCAGAATCAACACCTGGATCTTTGAGATTCTCCCCATGTGGTCGCTTCCAGGCACAGAAAATCTTCCAGGAGGTGGGAGATAAAGCAGCAGAGTCAGTGGCTTGTGTGCACCTTGCACAGGCAGGGTAACCGGCAATACGTGAAGATGTCCATCTTAAGTGAACCCCCCTCCAGCAGCTTCCAGAAATTCTTGGGCCGTTTCCAAGGTGCTCAAGGCCTATAGGGCGGTTGAGTCATCCAATGATACCAAGTGATCAACCCCAAAACCAGGACATCTGAAGTCATTTTAGAGGTCTGAAAAGAAGAATTTGTGTAATATGTATATATATATATATATATTGGGATGGAAAAACATAGGAATGTTTGAAACCACTCAGAATGATGTGACGGATTTTTGTGTCCAATGTGGTGACCAATAAATTTGTAATTTCTATGAGCAACAATCAAAAAAACACGCTGAACACTAGGTGCTGGTAATTCAGCTTCACAACAAACATCTGGAAATCAAAATTGGGAGGGGTCCATTTTCACAGCTCTCAAAATATTGGTGTGATTTCTTTTCAGCTCGCGTTTCGAATCTTGCATTTCTTCACCTTTCATCCAACTGTCGACCCACCTTCCCAGAGCTCCAGGCGTGTCTCAAGAAGATGAGCAGTGAAGCAGAAGGCGAAACCAAAGAGGCTTTGGCCTCCTCCACTTACCGCACTTCAGCCGAACGAGTTGGGGCCAACTCAGGTGATTTGATGATTGGCCAACTCAGGTTGTGTGTGTGTGGCGTTTGTAAAAAAGCGGTGCAAAAAAACGAAATGGGAAAGGAAGCGCTCAAGATTCAAGATTTTGAGAGTTAGGTGAGGTATATGATTATGAATTTTGATGAGTAAAACTAAAACCTTTATGTAAACAACGTAATTGATTTACAGGTACATGTATGGTAGGCAATCTCCCATCTTCGGTTCACCTGACTTTTCAGAAAAAAAAAAACATAGGGAGCCTGTTTTGGTGTGGAATGTTTTGGCTTCACCAAGGCCATGCGTGCTGTGAATGATGCCATCACGGCTTGCTTGGAATCTTAGCGTCGTTGGTTGTGACGAAACGAGGGTTTTTCAGCCGTTTTTCCCTATGACTCCAAGGGGTTTTGCCAAAGGTTACTTGGTGGGGGATAAATGGTTTGGATCTTTTTTACAGAGACACACCTCCGAAGAATCTTCACCCTATCATGTAGCCACAGTGTATGAAAAGTGGCTAGTTAACAAAGGAATGTATAGCCGGGATCCACTTGAAACTGGATGATCATCATTACCATGAAGTTGTATTGATGTTTTTTTGTGTCTTTTGAGATGAATCTTGATGATGGAGTGACAATGACGACTAGGTCGCCACCTTGGCAGCAAGCAGCTCCGTTGGGGCATCTCAGTCGTCCGCAGTTGAAACAGCTTTCAGTGAAGACACGAGGAGTTGGAAAGACTTACAGAAAGCAAAGGTTTGCATAATAGTTATAGTAGATGGAACAGACACTTCCACATTTTTCTAGCCATGATTGATTGGATATGATGGGCAGCCTTCGAACTGGGTTTGATAGATGAAGATATTTAGAGACAAGCAAGTCTTCTTCAAGAGACACATGTCTGCGCTGAACTGTGATTTTTGAAGTTGGAAAATAGTCTATCCCGAATATCAATCCCATCCAATTCGCATGTTTGACTTCAAAAGGAAGGATTTGTATACCAGTATACCTTATATACCTGGCTGACTTTCTTAGTGATCCACAACCCAAAAAAGTCTGTAGAAAATGCCCCCGTTTTTTCCAATGGGTAGATCTTCATAGCCGTTCATAGCTGAGATCCGGCGGAAACCGGACTTGAGGTGCTGGTGCCTTATTCTGGCGCGCCCAAGTCTTGGGTTTTCGGGGACGCTTGGAAGAGGCCTTGCGGGTCAGGAACCTCAGTTGGGGATAACGTTGGAAGGTGGTTGTGTGGGTTTTCTGATGACCATGTCATGCTAAGTTGACCAGAAACTATTGCCTAAGACGTGGTAAAGAACAGAAACACAGGCATCCACCACGATGTTTTGGGCCTTGAAGGCATTTATCGACGGCTTTGAAGTTCTTGCAGATGGGATTCACGTTGCTAAAGATGCAGCCGAACTATAGCCGAACTGTTAGATCAGATCCACCAGTTGTAAACACCACTGGCTCATAAAAAATCATGAAGGATGAAGGTTTTTCGTCACAAAGTATGGATCACAATGTTTATAAGCTGTAGATTTTTTGATATGCCTATAATATCTTTTATATGTGGTTTAATTTATCAAGATGCTTTCACTCTCAACTCCAACACCCGCGTTCCCTCGTCATTCCTATTTTTCGGATGGATGCGTTTTTCCAACTCGTTGAGGTCGTGATGGATGCGGAAAAATGCTTTGAAAGCATCGCCTCTGGTAGCAAGGATGCTCAACCAACCTCATCGACCCTATGGGTTACTGGTGAAGTTGTGAAGTTTTAAGCGTTAAAACCCCGGTTTGACCGTGGTCAGTTTCAGTTGCTTCAATGAACTTGTGGGTATCCAAGGTGCTATGGTGCAGTGCAAAGTGCTGGCAGCAGATTGCTTGGCAGGCTTGGGATGTCGTAAATGAGAAGTTGGACCAAGAAGCTGAATTTAAAACGAATCAAATGTCTGGTTGGTTTGTTTTGAAATACATGAAACATCATGAAACCATATTGAAACCCACCAAACGGTCTCAGAAGTGTTCAAAGATGTTCTTAGAAGTGTTCAAAGATAGCAAGTCCAGTCTCAAAAGAACAAAAGTAAAAGATTCCTGCTATCAAGAACTGTTGTGCTATGAATATTGTTGTGCTTCGTTAAGCTAGTGATGCTCCTGGCAGAAGACCGTAGTTGTATGTAGTTGTGGATTTTGTATTCGAATGGTTGTATGTTTTGTGTTGTTGTTGCTTTTGTTGTTGGATATCTTTTGTCGCCTTTGACGACGACCATGCAACTGCTGTACTGCTAGGTCTGAAACACTTCGACGAGGCCAAGCTAGCGTTGCTTTGAGTTCCACCAGTGAGACCAGATGGGATTGCAGACTGGAAGAAACTTTCCAGGGGGATCAATCTTTCCATTGAGATCGAAGAAATGAAGAAGATATTTTTTAGTATTGCTTTGTAGTAAGAGGTTGGGGAAGACACGATTTTTACACGACCATCACCGATGCACTCGAAGATTCTAGCTGGTTCACCTCGGTGGGATACGCAGTGCGACTAACATGGGATAGCCAAACAGGCATCTATTGATACTTTTGTGTCCCTAAATTCCCCCAGATTCAATGCGAGGTTCAACAAAGGAATCATGTCCTGCAAACTAGCGAGTTATATCATGAAGACTTCATCTGAGTTTTTCAAACAGATTGGGTTTGATACTGCAATCCTTTGATGAGCATGATCAGATGCAATGTTTTTGAATGGTACGGTTGATGGAAAAAATCCTACATCCCCACTTGAGATGCCCCAAAAGGTCTTGATACTGGTATAAAACCAACATTTGGGGCATCCTAAGCGGTGCAGGATTTCAAAGATCAACCTTTGGGTGCCCAGCTATGCAAACTCCAGGCGAAAGAGGTTGCTGATCAGGCCATCAAACAAGCCAGTGGTTTGCATGATCGACAGGCAACAGGGGGGTTTCGTGGTTTCGATGGACATTTGGAAAATCTTTGAGATAAACATTTAAATTGGAGGCCTAGTTAGAGTGGTGATTTTTTTGGGGTGGGGGATGGGCTGGGTTGAGTCCAAAAAGATGGATCCCAGTTTGCATAGATGTTTCGAGGTAACTGGGAATCCAAAATTGAAAGACTGCAATCGTCGGAAGCGTGAAGATGTTGCGACCCAGAACACCCTACTGGTTTAGGATGGGACCCAACACAGGACCCGAAATTCATAATATAGCTCACATGACAAAAATGGTCCTTTAAGGTCAAAAATCAATTGCATCGTTTTGCTGACTTCAAATTTTCTGTAAATAGAAGTCTTTTTTTTCCGTTTCTCTTTTGTGTTTGGGGTCGGAATCTCCATGTCAATGTTCCATGAGATCTTTCCAAACCGTTGAACATTTATCCCAGTGAGAGCACCGGAAAGAAAGCTGTTTCTTGTCGCGGAATGGTTTCTGAAGGCAGAGTCTCAAGCAAAGTCTTGCCTGGAACGTATTGAGAAAGCCGAGAAGAAGAGTTACTCGGCAAATTTTGGTGAGTTGATGGATGATGTTGAATAGGTTACAATACGAAAAAAGCCTTGTTTTGGTCACGTGTTCCAAGGCAATATCTCCAATTTAGAGGGGTTTTACCATTCAAGACCATACTTTAGAATATATTGTGTAATATATTGTGTAATTCAAAAATTGATCAATTATCACGTGACTAATTCAGTTCCAAGAGGTTCAATCCAATGACTGTCATCAAAATGATTCAGGAGAGGGGGCGAGCAACTACGTAACGGATGTATTTTTCAACATCTCGCAATAAATTAAGGGGCCCCCTGAAATAAATAAAAGATCCCATACCACCAACTACAAATTTTCTATTTTGCTCCAAAACAATATATATATATATACATACTATATATATATATATATCCAACAATCCTATACAACCCAATTACCACGTTTGCTGTGTTTCAGTTTCTGCAATGATTTTAGCTCCGATTTTGGATCATTTCACCGAGGTAAAGAAGTGGTGGCTCCACCGGTCCAAGCAGCGATCGCCACGGAAGTTGCGTTGGGGAAACCAAGGAAGCAATGCCAAGTTAAAGAGTTCATAAAGATGACAAAGGAGTTGTTAAAGAGTTACTCCCCGGAAAACTAACATGTCCCCTGAAAAACACTGGTTGGAAGATATCTTTCCTATTGAAATAGTCCCTTTTTAGGGGACATGTTAGTTTTTCGGGGGTGTATATATTCTAGAATTCACTAATTCTGAGTGAATTTTCAAAGTTTCTCCTAAATTTTTGCAAATTGTTTGGAATATTGGAATATTTGGGGTGTGACATCACTCAATTGATCATTCAGAAGCTGCCAAACCTCCAAGGCCTGGCGATGCACCAGCTGCAGGTGGTAGCGGTGGTGGGGCAAACATCTTGAAGCCTGCTGTATAGCTCCTGTCCATTCCACCATCATCAAACATCATTTCGAAATGTTCCATAAATTTTCCACTATTTGAATAGAAGTAAAGTAAAACCATGTAAAATCAGAAGATCTTTCCATCAAAATCCATGACTTTCTCCATTTTTCTCCCCAGATGTCTGGCCCCCTCCCACACTTCGAAGGCGCCCAAGCCGCCCCTTCGGCCGTGGTGGTGGAAAAGAAGGGCCTGGATCCTGCAGCAGCGACAAAACGCCTGATGGCCATCGTTGGCAACCCAGAAGACCAGACGAAGTCAGTCGCCTTTCAAAAATGTCTCTGACGTTATAGAATTCTTGCATGGAAGTTGATTTACTTGCAAGGTAAGCTAGTAATCAAAGCTTTTTTGTTGTTCAGAGCATCTTCCTGATTTGTTTCCCAGTCTTCCCCTTTTCTTCGCTTCACATCCGGTGAGAAGCTATGCCACTGCGAGGTCAAAGATGTCATTGCTGCAGACGACGAAATCAGCGTTGGCATTCTCAGAGATCCATCAACAAAGCGCAAGTGCTTGGCACTCCTCGGTTTCGCTGTATGGTTAGAATATGATATATGGCCTATATGGCTTAGTGTTACAACCCCAATTCCATATGGTTGGGCAAAATGATATCACCACCTCCCTAAGCGACATAATTCCAATGGATAGTTTGGGTAGGGAAGTGTGACCAAAATGATTTATATTATTCAGCTCAGGTTGGTAAATCATCATACTGGAAAATTTGAATGTACATCAGCTACGTATAGGTGGATTATGACCTGATTGTTCACGTTTAATCATTGATGCTGAGTTCCTGAACGTACTGGAATAGAACGGAATGGATGGAAGATGCACAAAAAATCCAAGAAAAAACCATCAGATATCATACAAATCAGCCCGGCCACCTGTGATACAGGTACACTCCCTGAAACTAACACAGTCCCTGAAAGATAGGCCATCCCAAAAGGAAAGTCGTCTTCCAACTTCCAACCATCAATTTTCAGCTCAAAAATCAAGGCCGACAGTCCATTGATGGAAGCAGGAATGGACAGTCCGGAGACCCAACACAAAAATTCCTCGATGTCAACCTTTCAACAAGAAGGAAACAATTCATTTTCGAGGAGGGCATCATATACATTCCTTAGCTGCTATGGAAGAAGAATCCCAAAAGCTACAAAAGCATTGTGACCTACAAATCCTCAAAATTGTTATTTTTTGAGCTGCTCAAAACTTTCAAAAAGCTTGCTATCTTCCATGGGCAGTTGTGTTCCTGTAGGATTCTGACCAAGGTTTGTCTTCAGTGCAGCTGGTCACCGAGGCCTCTGATAATGAGAAAATTGATGGATTAGCTGGATGTGCAGATGTTTGTTCTTATGTGTTGTTTAAAAGAAACTGTTTAAGTTTAAGACATACTCTTTCTGAAACTAGCAGTTCGCACCTGCAAATTCATGGTTGGGAAGACTTTCATTTGATGCTGTCTTCAAAAGTGCTTTGTTATTTCCAGGGTAGACTTGGCTGTTCCCAGAATCACCTTCTAGTGGTGTCCATGCACACCTCGTGTAGTCGTTGATTCCATCCCAAACCAAGTGGACGTGAAAATTCGCTCCAAAGATCATATGACCCTTCAAGTGATGTCAACTCCAAAAGGATCCAAAAGGTACTTGAGAAACAATTCAGTATTTGCAACCCTTCCTTAGAGGTTGTTGTGGTTTTCATGCTTATATAACATTTTCTGTTTTGACCCTGGGAAAAAAAAACACGTTGCGTTGCCAGGTCTCCAAAGAGTTCAGCATGTCTTTGTCCCCATCCCTGGTCTTCGACTTTCCCAATGTCTCGGCCGGGGAACTCGGTGATGGAAGTAGATGAGTCGTGTACAGCCACAGGAAAAACAGAATCAAAGATGTGTTTCTTCAACTCTTGGAAAGCCGTGTGGTTTCAACTTTCAAGCAGACAACTCCTAGTGAGTCAAAGCAAAGAGAAGTATGTTCCCAAGTGTTATTCGACGCCCATGCGGTTTCAAAGATAACTTGGAATCAGCCAAGTCCCTGGTACCGAAAATATCAAAAAGACCACTGATATAAATATATATATATATAACGCTGACCAAAAAAAAACACAAGTGTTCCAGGTTTCGTTTCTTGTGTTGCCATGTTTTTTGGGATAATGATCTTAGGCTCAAATCCATTTTTTTGTTGCAACCCTATGACACATTTAACCTTCAAAACCCACTCCAGAAGTCCAAATTCAGCATGGTCTAAGTCCATTGTCAACCACTTGGTGGAAGAGACATCTGGAGGTTGAGCAGAAGCCGAGGTGGCATACAGGTTTTGGGGATTCAATATCAT
Organism: Breviolum minutum Mf 1.05b.01; assembly: GCA_000507305.1. Taxonomy (NCBI): domain Eukaryota; class Dinophyceae; order Suessiales; family Symbiodiniaceae; genus Breviolum; species Breviolum minutum. The sequence continues at coordinate 7,641 of DF243724.1, read as the reverse complement.
TGGACCAACTGGAAAATGCTACCAATGTTTGTTTTCTTAGCCATAAGGCGAAAAAACAAAACTTGATAAAGAGCACTTTGCCGTGTGAATTCCTAGTAGATTCGATTTGAAGATCAATTTGTTGTTGCGGTAAACCAAAACCCAGACCTGAAATGTGCGAAGATCTAACAGTCTCACTGAAGTCCGACAAAACTCGGCTGCGCGGGCCTGCCAGTTTCCAAAGGCCCTCCGTTGGTTTAGGTCTCTTCCCCGGGGCAGTGAGAGGATGTCTTCATTTCAGTCCAAAAATGGCTCGCTGGTGAAGAACTTGGGTTTCTTGGTGAATTTCAGTCACTGTGAAGCGGGGTTTCCAGAAATATGACCATAGCTGAAGCTTGAAGTCATCGCATTTCGTACCACCCTTCCTGCGGAAGATTGTGATACAAGCAGATAGTCTCATTTGGTACTCATAAACCTGCGCCACTTGTAGCACTGGCCAGCCCCTTTGTTGTCAAAGTTGCTCAGTAGTGGCACATAAGGCTGCCGTACAAACTCTCGAAATGCACGAAGCAAGGCTACCAATCAAGCTGATTTCTTTAAATACAGTGTTTGGAAAACTTATCGATTCAGGTTTCACAGGTTCTACACCAATGTTTTGGGATGCATCTACCTCAGACGGTAAGATCTCTGAAGTGTAAGGGTGTCACTTGGTGACTTGCTGTCATCCCTCGCCATGCGCGTGGACTGGGTACACAGCCACGATGGCGCGGACGCAACGATGTTCGATGGTACGACATGGAAGAAGGTGCAGCAGCTCAGGGTGCGACTTTTTTGAGATTTGGGGGGGTCATACTGCACTCAACTGTGTACAGTCAGATATTGGATGTGCAAAAGAGTACCCAGTACAGGTTCTAAAATTGAAAAAAAGTGTTTTGAGCCGACATTTTGAGCAACAATCACTTTCGGTCATTCTTTAGCATTAGTTTTCACAAACATCTACAGTAACTATTGCTAACGTTCATACCTCGTCTAGTCGCATGGAGCACTGCTCCAAGCTGAGCATACACACAAGATGGGAGCTTCACAAACTCCCCCCTGACAAAGCAACACACAGGGTGGGGTTTTTGTGGTTTTCATTACCTGAATCTTCCAGGGCGGGGAATAGATTTGAGGTTGTCCACCGACAAAAGCACTCTTTTGCAGGGAGGAAAACCATGTGTTGGAAACACTTTACTCAATCTTGGACTGCCAGGGGAAGGTGTGCTTCTGGCAGCCTTTGATGGAGGCGAGCGGTTTTTTGGGACGCCATGGGCCTTTCTGCAACAATAGTGGAAAGACTTCATTTAGCATCCCTTCAGACCTGCGGTCGCAGCGGTGCCTGCCAGGCGCCTGTGCCTGGCCGAGCACAGCGAACTACGGCCTTTCTTTGTGGTCCACACTGCGAGGTGCTCACGACATATTTTCTTCAGATTGGATTTTCTGCATTTTGGGTATAGATTGGTGTGTTCTTATTTTTTCATGATGCGAAAGGCTTTTTCTTCCTGCTCAGAGTTCTCGCATGCTTATATTTAGTACATTGCCGGAGTGCCTGTTGCAGCCCATAAAAATCCATAAAATAGACTACTGAAGGCCATTTCCCACGGTAAAACAGCTCCAATAATGGAAGGCATTCCAAGTGTTTTTACTCGGATATCGACTCATGCATTGCGCCACTCGGCGAGGCACAGGAGTTGGGTTTCACGCGAGGCGTCTCGTGATTCGTGACCGTTCGTGATGGTCGGGTGGTCAGGATGGCTTCTGTATTGGCATACCATCGGGCACTTCTCGATTTCAACATGCTATCCTGCAGTGAAGGATTTCACGAGCATAGGGACATTGGACCCCAATTACTTTGAAATGTTGATACCAATGCAAGACATTTGGCTGTATCTCCATTTCCCACCTGTCAACTGACACTTCCTTTCGCACACAGGCAAACGCCGGGGCAGAGTTTCCACTCTGTCCGTCTTCTCAGAGAAGGTCCAGGAAACGGAAGCTGAAGAAGCGCCAAAGGAGTCAGAAGAACAGCCCAAAGAAGAGGCACAAACTCCTGAGATGTTTTGTTGAACAGAGTTTATCACAAGGTTGTAGATGAGCCTGGAATCAACAGGGTCGCTGACTCTTCAAGATATTTGGACATTTGAAAGGGTGGAGCCTGGAATCCTGTCGAAGGGTTTGGTGCTCATGTTGGTACCTGCAATGGTGAAGTGGCTAATTCACTGATATAAATGCGCTGGGGGCTCGACAATAGAACAAGCTTGCTTTGGCATCTACTTAAGCCTTTGCGATTTTATTGTATGAGATCTTGTTCTTAGCAAAAATCATTCAAGATTTTCACTTCACAGCTTGCGGTTGTTTTCGCTTCAAGTCCTTGAAATTCTTCGGGAATTTCTATGCTAAATGAAGGAACTTGGACCAAAAAACATTCAATCCTTTGCCAGGCTGCAGAAGGAAACCCAGGAAACCCGGAATGCCTGGGAAGCATAGTTTCCGGGAGCTGTGGGGTTGTTTTTTGGAGTTTTGAAGGAGGCAGATGTTATTTTTTGGTGGGGAAAAACCAATCTAAACTTTTTGGAAGGTTTAGCAATCAGAGTGTATCTTACAGTGTAGTTATGCCAATTTCAGGGTGACAAAAGGTTTGTTTTTCAGATATTTCGGCAAAGAAAGTTGTGTCTAGTGGAAATAAATGAGTTAATTAGATGTTAATTAGTTCAACTCATGCGAGACCCTATTGAATTCGTCCAAAAGTCGTGCATGTTCCATTGTAAAATCCCGCAAACTCTCGGCATATAAATCCTCAACATCAGATTTCGAGGAAAGGAGTCAAAGAATGGTTAATGTTCATGTACGTGTGCGTGCATTAGCTACTTCCATGTTTGTTTATGTCTTAACATAAATGTTGACCAAGAACTGTTTCCTACCTGGATGTGTCCAGTTCACATGATACGATGCGTCCACATCCAGAGAAACTTCTATGTCCAGATGGCTTCCGAGGCAACCAGACGCGCAAAGCTGGCGTAGCCAGATGCTGCCTCTGCATGAACGGCACATTGACAGCAGTGCATGGGTGGTGGCATTTGAATCTTTCTGTAGGTTGAATTAGTTGAATCTGATATCATTGTTCTCGATGTGTCATCCCAAAAGTTTGCAGGACCATTTTTGACTAAATATCTATTAGCCCAACCTTTTTTTTTCCCCTTAGTAAAGTAAGGTCAATGTGTCATTTATCTCCACCCAGGTGAGGCGATTTGGTCGCAGGATGGGAGCTGCACCTCGGCGATTTGTTTCATCCGAAAATGACATTGATGATGATGAATTTTCTAAAATGATCAGTCAGATTGTGATACATGTGTTTGATATATGTTGGATTTAGTTTTAATATGTTTTCTAAAGTAGGTTCAAATGTAATGAAGGAATCAGTAGAAGCCATCCATTTTTGGTCCAATGATGAACGGTGTCATCCATTTCCAGGTTGGCTTGTGGTGGTGAACATCCGGAAATTCCATATTTGTATCGACCCTTCTCAATTCAAGATTTTCCAGTTGAGATGTTCTGGTACTAGATCCATGGATGAGAAGCAACAACAAACTGATGAAGCTGCTGAGGCAATCATTGCAAAGACAATGGCGGCATCAAAGATTGCTCCGAAGTGGATCAAAGTCTCTTGGACATGCACAAAGGTGAGTGTGTTTCTCATCCTCAAGCCTCTGAATAATGGCAAGTTCAAGAGTGATTTTGCCACTTTTAAGAGTTCAATTTATGATAAATCCTGATGAAGACATTGTTGACACATTCTGAAGGAACCTCATGTTGATGCTTGCTGGAACTAACCAAGCTAGAGAGTCCTGGGATAAACATGGGGCAGGTGTTTAAGAACAAACCGTCAACTGGTTGCCACATCGCCACATGGTATTTAAGAGAACCTCTCAAATGTCTACCCAAATGAGCGTTAAGGGAACCAACCGGTCACGATAGAAAACACCTCCAAAAAGACTGGCATTTTGGGGAGGGATCTTTCCAGTTGAAGCCATGCAACCTGAGATTGTACTCCGGGCTCCGGCAGCTGGCCTTTGAAACATGATGAGGACAGGGAGCTGAACTGCACAGGGTTGACCGTTGTTCTCACACCAATTGCGATGGAAAAAAATCCCGAACGTGGACTGTAAAGTGGGCCCAAGGACATAAATTAGACTAAGCCACTGGGTTCAAACAGAAGATACATGGATTTGTTCCTGAAAGCGCAGCAAAGGGTTCTTCTAAATGAAGGTGTTCGTAGATGAAAGTCTTTTAATGATGTGGCATAGCTGACCACCAACCCAAACAGCAAGAAGATGACATCGAATAGCTCACCACTAGCCCTCAAAAAGCTGCCCACCAGCAACAGAAAGATGACATGGGCTGGTCAGAAAAGTCTCCTGACAAAAGGCCGCTGAGAAAAGACAGCAGAAGAACGCAGCGAACACACTTAAAACAATGTCCTCAAAACAGTTGCTCTTAAAACTGTTTTTTGTTTGGGGCGGGTTCAGAGTGACAAGACGGGACGCAACCCTACGCCAATTGTTCCAACGTTGCCGCGGCCTTCTTGGCATTTCGCTCGTGCAGGACATTCAAAACTGTAGCTATGCAATTTCCGATGTTTTGCGCCCAACCCTTTCCGTGCAGTGAGATCTAAGTCAAACTTTGCATACGTTTGCGTAGTCTTTTTGCGTTTTGCAATCCAGGGCCGCGCTGGTGTGTGCAGTCTTATTTTGCTTTGTAATCTAGGGTTGCGCTGGTTTGCGCAGTCTGATTGTGCTTTTGTTCTTGTGTGGTGGTGTTTTCTTTTTGTTCTTTTGTGTACAGTAGTAGTGTCTTCTCTGCCGTGTTTATGTGTGGTGGTGTCTTCTCGCTGGATAAAAGGTTCAATTGAATAAACTACATGTAGAGCTAGATGCAATGCTAGAAAAAGAATGTAAGAAACAAATCCCTTTGCGTCTATATGACTTCGTGTCATTTCGCAAGTAATAAGTAATGATTACACATTCCTGATATCGCCTTTTGGGCTTTGGGGATATTTGGCGTCTCGTTTATGAGCGACAAACAGACACTGCGCATGTTATACATATTACATATTGCGTTTAGATCTTCACTGCTACATGTTAATAATTGATACATGTTCAGATGGTAGCAATTAGATTATTCCAATGTTTTCGGGCCCGCTGTTGAAGGCTAAGATGATGCAGGGCCGAGGTGATCCATTCCTTTCGTTGCATGGGCCATGGTTCGGTCACCCCACCAGACGACCGCAGCTGCAGCATTGCACCAGTCAATTGATAGACCTCATTGTAAACGCATGTGTGCAATATGAACAATATGGGGGATGTCAATTCAGCATTCATGCATTGACAGTTCACATGTTTAAGACCACTTTCTCCCAGCTTCAGAAATACGTGTTTGTTGGCAGATGCGCCGTCGGTCGCGCAGGAGGGAAAGAAAGTATGGCTCCTTGACAAAGCAAGATTGATGAAGTGGAACGATCTCACTGGATTGCAAATACATGCACAAAACAACACGGCAACAAGATAACATTTATTTGACATTGGTGAGTTGGTGAATTCTCTCAACTGTTGCATGCAAACTGTGGGTGAACCATTGATTGCCAAAAAGCAACGGAAGATGGGAAGGTGATTCATGCTATTCAACAATCAATATATTAAGAGATATGCAGCTCAAACTTCAATGTCAAGGTTTTTTGTTCACGTCAGATTTGGGTACACTGTATGTTGATGAACGTTGGCAGCTTTCATTGGGATTTCTTGTGTAAGTATTTCATGAAATGTCGGGGTACATGCTAAATCAACTGGGGCAATGTTTTGTTCATCAACAGTCTTAGGGCTTAGGGTGGGTAACTCACATGTATATAAGACATTGGTTAAATGGGTTCGAAACTACTTGAGTTTTGAGCAATGTCCAGGATCTCCAGTGGCAAACCATCTGAACTTTCGAAGTTGTTTGGGTATATCATAGATTTACTATAGATTGGTGGATTGTTGTAGGCAATACAGGCTGTTTGGGTCTGCCATTTTTTTTGGGTAAGCCGCGAGACCTCAAGGAATGAAGAAGACGACAACCGTGGTGCCATTTGCGCTGAGAGTTGTTCCTCGGATGGGATGTGCATCAAACCTTTGCCACGTTTGTCCACTCGAAGATTTACAGCAGAATCATTCCAAGAAATTCGGGAAGGGAAGATGGAAAAGTTCGTTTTTTTAAACAATAAACTCTTACTTTATATATCAAGGCATCAAGCTGTAGTTTTAAGATATTCAAAGGATCCACAAGACAGGAAGAAATCCTCCACATGTTACAGAGCTGAAAAATCAGACGCAGAACACAACATCACACCAGTCAAGTGAGTGGTCCATTTCTAATGTATTTTCCAGATCCCATCGGAAACCTTGCATATCAACCCTTATAATAGGATGATAATGATACTGTAATAGATCGCAATACCTTTTCCGGGACTCGGCACATTGGCGCAACACAGGTGCCGAGCGGTGGGTCTCAAAGATCAATGGTGAGATGAACATCCCACGAGCACAACCACCATTGAAGGCCAAAGAACTCACCAAGCAGGCAGAATACCAGGCGCACACCTGACAAAATTGGAGGGGTTGGTGGTGGTCGCTTGTGGTCGCTTGTTGTAGTGACATATATGTGGGTGCCACGATCGTCATTTGAAGTGGAATTGAAATGAATTGAAGATGTTTGTTCCCAAATGGATCTGGCATGCTGCAAACGCCTTACTCCAATGCAAGTGGTGGCAAATGAAACATTGCATCATCAACCTCTGCATGGGTTGAAGGTCCAATCAGGCAAAAGCCAATTTCACGCTTACCCAGGAAACACATACAATCCTTTTTCATTGCATCAAATGGAAATACCAAAGGTTTACTGTACATTCAAAAACCAATCCATTCAAGGTGCGCCCCTACCAGTTACAAATGGAATTACAACCCCTGTAAGTAGGGATATAACCCCAGTTACCCATTTATAAGGCCATATTTTTGTAGGGGTTATAAACCCAGTATACCCCATTTATAACTGCTAGGAACCCACCCTTGTTCAATAGATGTTACTGCTGATATTTTTTGGATCCAGTTGTGAGGCCCAAGCTGCAAGGGAACAAGATGAATTGGAAAAGGAAGCTGAGAAACATGCAGCTGAAATCGGCGCTGTGGAGAAGCCTGATTAAATTTCAATCAAGATTTATCCCAAAAAAAATAAAATAAAAATTAATAATATTTATAATTATAATTATGAAATATAAATACATAAAATATAATAATTAAGTAAATAAGAAAAAAATATATTATTTTTATATATAATAATAATATTAATAATAATAATAATATAACTATAAATTAATTATTTATATATAAATTAATCCAAAAAAAAAATATAAATAAATATTAATATTTTAATTATTAATTTTAAATAAATAATAATAATATAAAATAATTAATATATATAAATATTATATATTTTTTTTTTCATTTATAAAGGAACAAAAAAAAATAATAAAATGATTTTAAAAATATGATATTAAAATAAGAATTATATTAATACGAAATAGTGTTTAAGATA
>DF243723.1:0-33570 GCA_000507305.1 Breviolum minutum Mf 1.05b.01 | reverse complement strand
TGGTAGTAGTAGTAGCAGTAGTAGTAGTAGTAGTAGCAGCAGCAGTAGTAGTAGTAGTAGTAGTGGTAGTGGTAGAAGTAGTAGTAGTAGTAGTAGTAGTAGTAGTAGTAGCAGTAGTAGTAGTAGTAGTAGTAGAATGAATAGGTACACTTTCCTCTGCAAAATGTTTCACAATTTAACATGTTTGAAGCGCATGTCAGTGAATACCAATCGCAATCATCATGGAGATTGATCATGGTAACTGTCCGAACTGGAACATGGTTTTTGTTGGTCACAATGACACAAACATATGCGAGGCATGCGAAACTGCGCTACATAGTATGTTTAATTACTCAGTTTACTCCTTCATTGCGACATGTGACATGTGCCTACATAATTCATGTTGCATTTCATGGCCTGAAACAAATCACATGTTGCATGTCCAAAACCAGTCCTGGACATTTCTGCAAAGTCCGCAAGAGTGTGGGCCAGTCCTTAGAGAAGAGCTTGGGAAACCTGTAAAATCACATGATGACTAAGATCTTCAGAAGGAAATTTCCAAAGATCCTGATCATGCCATTTCCTTAAAAGAAATCACTAAATGTACAGCATACTTTTTCCAACAATGCTTCTTGACAACATGTTTTATACATCCTACCTAAGTGATCTTTGGATTTCTTAACCAGCTAACATATGGAACCACTTTTTGAAACGATTGAATTTTATCATCCACGCCTTTGGTGGTGTTTCTTGCGTTTTTTCTCTCTGTTGTGGGCAAGCAAAAAAGATGACCAATAGAATCCTTCTCATAGTCAGCTGTGTGTCTGAACTTGGTTTGGGCATATAATATATATATATACATATATATATACAGAAGTATGTCCGTATCATTTCAAGTCAAGACCAATTCTGGATAAGCATGATAAGCAGGGAAGATGGGCAGCGCATGACTATATTATATATATACATATATATATATATACATTATACATATTCTATGGACTAACCTCCCAAATTAAGGCAAGTCTTAGTAATACCCTGACATATTCACCTGTGCCAGGGTCAAAAGTCACTATATGGGAATCCTGTAATAGGTGTATGAACCCTCTACTATGGAGTTCATGACGTAATAGAGATCAAAGGAAGTGGCACATGTGGCATATATCCTTCCAACAAAAGTGTGATTAACTAACTATGCAACCAATGACAACCACTGATCACGGGACGGAATTACGGTATACCCTTTTCTCCCAGAATCATGGGTTCAGTGGAAAATGTCCGACTAAGATGCAAGGAAACTGAACATTGGAGTGACCCACCTTCCGCTTCCATGATTGTGGGAGGAAGAGTATTCCCTTCCAACAAAAGGGTGATGAACCATGAAACGGCTGGAAAGTTAACCCACCTGTGGTCCGAAAACCGTCCCTCTTGTCGCCAAGCATCTTTCCTTTCGAGCAACTCTAACACTTCCGAGAGGCCTGCTGACAAGACCTGGATTTTTCAAACTTCCTGGGGTGCTCAGTTGTAGTTTACCCCACATGGTTCGGAAAGGGTTTAGTTTTGAGGGTCTTGACTCAGTTGAAAGGACTTTCCTTTCCCAAAAAACATCTTTGGTCTTTAAAAAAACCTGACGGAAACTGCATGTTCGTGTTTTGTGAGTGGCTGTTGTAATGTGGTTCTGATGGATTCCGATTCAGATGCTTCCAATAAGGGAGTCCTTCATTGGTTGGGTCGTTGATGATTGTAACACATATCGCACGGCTTGAACAATTGGGCGCCAAAAAGCGTCATATTGGCTATAGGTTGGAAATTGTCCCAGTCTCGCCACACAATCCTGCAAAGTGAAAAGTGAAAATAAATATGACCCAAATGCTCCGTGTAGTTAATATTTACCTGCATTTCCCATTGGATGCAACCATTGTTTGCCTAATGTAGATAAATAATCAATACCCAGTGCATCTGGGTAATAATAAATAAGAATTTGGCGTCTTGAAACGAACAAATTCTTGGTTGACTGCTTGAGACACGGATACACCCACACTAAGTTGTTTGAAACCTGAAGGGCTGTTGACCCTCATGCTAGGTGTACCGCATGAGATTGTCTTGAGGTGAAGCTATGTCTAACATCTTGGGTAACAAACAACAAAATTCACAACCCATGAGTAGTGGTAACGCTAAACCCTGACATGACATGAACCATAAAATCCTGATCGGTTCATAGGGATCCTTACAATGGCTTGCTATAATCCGTAAAAAGACGATAGTGTAATCTCCTATATATCGCAACTAACCAGGGACCCTTGATCACTGCTCACATGCTCCACCAACACCGCCACTAAGAGACTTATTTGTTTGGCTCGGAGAAAACACCAAAAACACTGTGGCATTAGCAAATTGTATTTTGGAAGGTTTTATCCCAAAAAATCTACTGACCCTGAAGAAAAACATCATTGCATCACAAGATTTGCCATAATTTTCTCTGCATGACCAACTGACAACCTATGGGGACATGGCATCATAGCGCCATGTCATTTCGTCTGTCCAGCAGCCTGACATGCATAGTAGCGACTTTGAGGACGTTTCCAGTCCTGAAAAAAGTCGGTGACTGTGAGCTTCTTTTTGTGGACAAATCATCTAGGTCCTAGGTGGTGGTTTTTCCCCACCGAGTTGAAAAAATTGTGCAAGTCAAATTGGATCATGTCCCCACAAATCAGGGTGAAAATAAAAAAACCCTTGAAACCACCACCTAGTCATGGGAATAATGCAGTAAACCTTATGAAGACCTGACATTGAGGTGTGCCAAAGTCAAACAAGACCAACAAAGGCTGCGAGTGCCTGGATATAGAAACGTCTGAAAAAGTTGCCAAGACCTGGGTCTGGGCTTGGTTCTTCATAAAAAGGACTATTTGAATTTAATCAAAAAACACTGTGTCACTATATGCAACTGTAAGCCAGACATCCTGAATTTGAACATATTCTATCTATTGTTTTTCATAAGCAAACTCAATGCTCGGATGTCAAGAGATCTAGTGCTCAAACACAATGCCATCAAATCTGAAGCCTGTGAAGAACACGGTAACGAAACAAACTGGTTCTTGGTCTAATCACTTTCTGTGAAATCATCCTGGAAAAAACCCGTAAAAGTAATGGATCTATTTTGGAAGCGATGCGGCGATGCGCATGTTGCCAACAAGCCGCAAGTTCTATGCTTTTTGATTACGCCAGCTTAAAGACCCTCCTGTGGTTTTTTAAATCGTCCCAGGCATTCCACGACAACCAGGTTTTGGGAGGACGCAGCATATTCTATGTTGCTTTTGTTAAGAATAATCTGTGAAAAAAACAAAGATTCCATGTACTCTAGGATCGTTGTAATATAAAAACTGTATATACTTCTCTTAGATAGAGCCATTTCATTCACCAACGAAGAAAGAAACTTGCTTCTCTCGGTAGGATTCTATAACTTGCTTGCAATCATCACCTGCTGAAAGCGATACTCTTCGCTCAACAGGGGCACCTTGAGAGAACTGGAGGGAAACAAGTTACACAAGTTACACAAACTACTGGCATTTTCTTGATAATCCCCTCATACAAAGAGCATTGAGCCCAACACCCCTCCACTTTGATGCTCTCTTCCTGCCCCTGGCTTTGAGTCAAAAGTCTCCACATTGCCCGGTTCCGACGTTGGCGACGGTTTTGCCTCGGAAGCGGGACAACCCAAAATATAATGCTATCAGTGGCCGAATATTTCAAGGTTCTGGGATCCCAAACGACACCAAGAAAAAATATCAAAATTCATCCTGCAGTTTTAAATGGAGTTATAACCCTCTGTAGTTTTAAAGTGGGGCAAGGAAACAATAAGGGGCCCACCTGCCCAACGCCAACCTTTCCCAGGAAGTAGCCGGCGTTGTAAAGGGAAAGTATAAAACTCTCCGTAAATAATGGGATATTTACCATATCTAATTGGTGGTTTAGATTGGATCATATCCCCAAGTAGGGGTGAAAGTCTTTGAAACCACCACCTGGACATCAGCTGGTTGGCAAGATTTCTGAACCATCGGCAGCACCACTGTACATCAATCCCATGAAGCGCTCCCGTGGAGTCGGCAGCAAACACTACAATGCCCATAGGATGCATGTATGGTATATTTACCTACATTTGGCTTAAATTCATGGTAAATGTACGTAAGTCATTCCATACATGGAGCATATGGGATGAGTATGGAAAGGTGCTGTGAAATGAATCCCTGGAAGGTTATTTCATTGCATGATTTGTAGTAAAAATTCATCAATGATGAATCCTTGCTTCATTTCAGGGCAAAAAACAACTGGTTGGGGACAAAGAAATCTAAAGAGGAGAGATCCAGTGCGAAATGTTCATCATGGTAAATTTTTGAAAATACATATACAATGCCACGTTTACCCCAGGAAATAGGCAGCCTTACTAAGGAGCTCATGAAGCCCATCACTGTCCCTTAACAATCCTGTCAATCAAGCCGGCTATTTTTGGGCAGAAATGTGGCATTGGGAGGGTTGTATGTTATACACTCCCTAAAACTAGCATATCCCCTGAAAATAGGCCGTCCCAAAAGGAAACTAGTCCTCCAATCATACATTTTCAGGTGCTATGGATGTTTCACCCTTAAATTCCCTTGATCAAATCTATGGGTCTTTCTTGCACATTTACACCCAAGGAGACAAGAAAAAATTGACTGTCATTGCTTTTTTTTTCTAAGAATCCTGTAACTGGGTAGTATTTCATCCCCTATGTATCAACATAGGAACCAGGGCCCTTGGTTACTGCTCAGTGAGGTGATCTTTGCAACCGCTGTAGGGGGAAGTAATGGAAACTTGGAAGAAGCTAGCAAAACATTCAAAGAATCCTGGATAAAGTGACCCTTTCAAAGCGTAAGTGACCTCCAACTTGTGATATTTGAAGGAAACATGAAGGAAACCATTGTGAAGGTGTAAAAGCTCATCATCTTCAAGGAGATATTGTGTTAATATAGGTTGGCCAGTCTAGATATAAAAAAAAAAACAATATGGTTCATATAGACGGTTACCAGCAACTTAGTCATCCAAAATCATGTTTTCATGGGCGTTGTACGCCTTCTCTGTGCCACAGCAAATGGCACTTCCCAAAAAGTCCACCAATAATCTTGAAAGGTCTTCCAAGCGAAATTAAGGAAACAATTTGTCTAGTATAATAGCGACGAGTGAATTGTGTTGCGCAAAAAAGGCAACGTGGATATCTACACAATCTGTCAGTATAACTATACTGACGGGAAGGCAAAGACTGAAAGTCTGCATACAAAATAGGTGTACATCTGTACATACCCTAGGTATTCAAATGAAAGAATCAGCATCTACGCACTGGAAAACAAGCATGGACCCAATGGGCACGAAAATGATGGTTTGGGAGAGGAATGTCCTGTCAGCTATGGGCATTCCTGGTGTCCGTTTTTCTTTGTGGGCGTGTGGCATTAACAAAACAAAGCATTTCTATGCATGTTTTGCAAGCATTGGATCAGCTGTCCACATCCATTAGGTGTCCGACCGATCCAGGAAGAACAGCGCTTCCACATTGTAAGTATCCTGCATCAGAAAACAAAGAAAAAGGTACACTTGATGTTTCGGGCCCATCTTCTCACACAATGTACCTGACATCTCCCACCTTCAGAAATTACGACAAAAAACATCTTCGAAAGTCTAAGTGCCAAATGGCTCAATTTGTTGGATATGGCCCCCGTCCTAAGAGTGACCACCAGGATTATTACAAATCTCTATATTCAAGTGGCATCCACAAATATCTGGCCACCTCCAAAGAATGGCCCCAAAGGATTCGGCATTGAATTTCTCCTCATCCACCGTCTCTTTCTTCCACAATTCCCTTTGCTTCATCAGTTTCACCACAAAATGCCTCAGATCCAGAACAGGCAAAAGAACAGTTTGATGGCATCATTGACTGGTGATTTCTCCGTGTTGATCGAAAGGTCGAAAGATGCTAAAACTACAAACAGCCAAACAGACAAAACCTGAAACAAGCTGATCCACTTCCTACCAAATGTTACTTTTCCTTGAAAGTGGTTTCAGAGCTGCATCAGCAAACATCTTCAAAGGATGGGTCAGTTGCCTCTCCAATAGCACCAGGTTGATGCGATTGTGCGATGCTTGTGTAGGAACTGCCAGAGGTGTATCAACATCATAAGCACTTTTTGACAGCAAAGTTGAGCTCTTTTTCCTCTAGTACCAGTAACTCTGTACCCATTGCAAATCATTTGACAGGGTCAAAAGAAGAAGTCCGCACTTCTGTAAGCCAAGGAAAAAATGGATCAGCCTAACCCCTACAGTCCGTACTTTCCCATCTGGGTGGCCACAACAGCATAGTGAAGCCGGGAAAATCTCTTTTCGACCTAAGAGCAACCAGCAACCTCACATACACACAAAGCTTCATGAATCACATGATGTTTATTGAAGCTTATTTGCTAGGCCACCTGATAGCCATGTACATCCAAAAAATGCTTGGCTAAACAGTTGGCGACCCCCGTAAGGCCTTGGTTTTCGAAGGGTTCCCATTCAAGGCTGCTTTGCCATCTATTTTGACTCAAGAAATATGTCATTTCAAGTACCAAGGTCAATTTGTTTGATATCAAAAACAGAAATCCATCAACAAACACCTTACCCAAAACAGGTTGATCTGGAAGAGGTTGGTGTCCTATGTTATTTTTTGCAGTTGCAGCTAAAGCAAAGAATCCAATTTTTCAAAAGATGCCGGTGTTGTATCCATGGCAACACTTTGTAGACTTGGTCTTTGTGACCTGAGGCATATCACTTCGCAGGCCTTTCAAGCACTATGATCCCCCCTAGAGGTTCCACCGCTTGAAATTCCTGTAAAGAAAAGGGACCAACGTACTCACCAAAGAGTATCTAACTATTCCAAACTTTAGGGTCATAACCAAAGGTCCGCAAACTGATCTATCAAAAAAAACACCCCAATTTGTTTGACTACCCTCCTAAAAGCCCGAACAAAAACCTCACCAGCCGGCACTTTTGAGTCGATGAGGAATTCCAAACTTCCCGCAAAGGGTGGGATAAGTGATCGTTTTGTTGGAGGGTCCCACATGTTTGTTCCATCAAACAGTATTCCCCTCCCGCCCACAGAGTATCCCTGTTTTGGCACATCCACAGCCTTCAGGGAACGTGTGACTTGAGCCTAGCAATGATCGAGTTTTAACAAAATGCAAGGGTTTATGGATGCAAGCTTTAACAACTCAAAAACACGTCAAGTTGTACCATGTGTGTGTGTGTTTGCTGATGTTTCCTTGAAATACATATTACTGAAATCATATGATACTGTGATATATTGACGTAAACACACATAATACATCCTATTATGAAATTTAAACAATTCAATTTGGAGAGGTTCCAATGTTTGTTTTCTACTGCTACATGTTTCCCAAAATTCAGGGTCTTGGAGGTCGACCCACCTGGAAAGGGATAGAGGGTCCTTTTGTTTCCAGGATTCATAGACAAGTTTCAAAAGCAAGTCATCAGATCACTGCAAAATGTCACCTCCCTCTGAGTAGTCGTACAGGACAATGGATGAATTCTGAGCTATGGAAAAAAGGAACAGTAAGGCTGAATCCATGAAATTGAGGTCCGATTGCAAGTAGGAGGGTCTTGATCTACAGCCGATTAACGCATATCAAAGCACTCATGGATAGGTGCTCTTGCATGAAGGTGGAACGAAAACCCTTGGAGAGCACTCGCTCACATATGCTATGGAGGATCGGAAAAACAAAACAACTTGAACGCGATATGTTACAATTGGTCAACCATAAATTATCTTCCAAGTTGCCATTGATAGATACGTCTGAAATTGGTCATATTTGGGATGGTATGTACGTCCATTTTTGGGCCACCAATAAACTGTAGCCATAGCCATATAGTATGTTTTGTTTCGTAAACACGAAGCAAATATCCCCATTTTTTTGTTTAGTGTTTCTTTTGCCCCTTGTCAAGGCCTGGATCTCTCATAACAAGCCGTGCGCAGCAGCTGCAAGTGTGCAATGGCCTGCACTGGAACAGTTCCGCCATGAATTTTCGAGTGTTTGAATGGCAAGTGGCTGGTATAGCACAAAGTTTAAGGGTATATGCCATGTATATGCATATAGTTGAAGTTGCCATGAGAATGAGCGGGTATCTTGGTCGGGGTAATACCCAATAACCAAAAAACAAATATAACACCAAACAATAAATGCATTTTCCCAACATGTCCACAAAGCCCTAAAGCATTTCCCACAGGGATTGATCGTTGATCATCCAAATAAACTACTGAACAGATTCTATAATAGTATGTATATGAATGTAAATTAAATAATTATGAAAAATTCATAGTGTATAAATACATATACATTCGGAAACAGTATCTCTAAAAAAGATGCAAAACATCACCACATGTAAACCTGCATCTCGTCCATTGTCCCACAACTCACCACAAGCTGCAACATCAACTGAGCAACAGCCGCAGACAAAGAAGGGAACAATTTTCTGCCGCACCAACTCAACCAACATGCCAACGTCCAATGCAAATGAGCTGAAACAGAAAGCAACACTGACAATTCCGGACTTCAGATCCGGACTTAAGCACGGCCGTCCCAAACAGCCATTCTACATCCTTTCTCCCTTTGTTCGTTGTAAACACGCTGGCAGTCAGCGTTACCAACCCAGTACTTGACAACTTTCATGGGAGCGGGTAAACGCGGGGCTATCTCCACTACCTGACGATCTCGCAAAAAGCTCTGAGCTGCGGAACTTTCTGCGTCTTTCTCACTACTACATTGCTGCCCCTCGAAAACATCGCTACTCCAAATAGGCACATGCAGCTTTGCTCGAAAGCCTGCTTCATCCCCTTGGAGGACATAGTAGCAATCATCTCGATCAATTTTTTCTCCAAAGTATCTGATCAAGAAATCCCTGACCGCTGTTTTCGGGTGAGAAGCATGCAGATCCATACCAATGCTCTCCTCCATGGTGGGCATGTCATGCACCTCCTTTCTCTTGCGGCCTCTTGTCCCCCGCGACCTTCCAGTGGAAGTCCAACTATTCCAACTATCTTTCTGCGCGAATCTGTGCACATCAGTGCCGTCCCAAGAATCTTCTGCAGATCCATAAACCTCGTGAGCAGGGTCCAATTTTTCCTCTTTCACAGAAGTTTGCACGTCGCTGGAGTCATCACCAAAGGATCCTTGCCATTTCGAGACGTGCGAAGAACTGGATGCAGATCCATACATCTCGTGAGCGGGAGAATCCACTTTATGATCATTGACTTACTTTGAACAGGCAAACGTTCGCGGTAAGGTCATGACACGCTTTCTGTGTTTTTGTGTTCCCAGCTTGTTCAAGTATGTATGAAGGTTTAGAGTTAGAGGTACAGACTGTCGGATGAAAGTTGGGGGATGGAAGATTTGAGGGACCCTTAATGCTCTTGCAGAGGGGTGCTCTAAGGCGTCAGAGGTTGGCTCCGGATGCAAAATTTTAAGACTGAAAATATATTCACTGATCTTCTCACACATGCATGACTGAACAGAGCATGGCCCGTGTCCAAGTGAGATGCTCGAACAAAGTCTATCATATGTTAGTATTTACTTGTATTATATATAATACATACAGACTTTGCATGCATTTGTACATGTACCTCCACATAACTGTGTGGGATACATGTACTTGTCATGTTTGTTTAATCCTACACATCAGTGCTCTATTCGGACCACGATGGTTCCAGAACTACCAAAAAGTGTCACGGCCCAAAATGCCCAAAGATCACTGCTCACTGCTGGCTCGCTCCCCTTCCATTGGATAACAACTATGATAGCACATATCATTCTGTAGCCATTCTCCCCAAAAAAATGGCGTTGTCAGAAGCGCAAGATGCCCAAAATCAACTTCTAAGGTCAATCACTATGGGATCATCAGATCATCTAGAGATACCTTTAGAGATCTCTAGAGACTGAGTGAAAGAGTGGAATCATCTGTTCGTCTCCTTATCTAAGAACATCTAAGCTTGACATCTCATGTTGCGATGCTTGGACTCCGGGGCGCCTCCAGCTGGTAAACGTCTTCCTGATGAGTCAATGCACCAAAAGAATTGAGAAGTCACTTTGAAACGTTCATGACATGAGAAGTCAAGTCTGCAAGGTGTCTTACTGTCACTTCAGCATTGAAGCAATGTGGAGAAAGGACATGTCAGAGACGTGATTTTCTCGAAACACCGACGAGTCTATCATCGTCAAAAAGAATGGATTACAAAACAATGTAGAATCTTCCAAACTTGTGAGGAAAAAACGAGAGAGAAGCCAGCGGGCGGGTCGTTGAGAGTTTAACAGGTACTTGCCTTTCGTAAATCCGACTTTGGATACCCTAGCAGCCCTAGCAGCTTAGCAGCTATTACAGGTAGCATTGCTACAGTAGCCATTGCTAAATATTGTCAAGGCCAATTTTTTTCAAAAAACGGTCGGAATATCAGCCTCTTCAAGAGCACCAAAAGCAGCTGTGACTGGCGTTGCTCCTCAAAAGGCTCAAGCACCTGCTGAGTTTCACAAACGATATCAACGAGACAACACACATACAAACAAAAATTTATGTCAAACACAAAAGATCGAGAGCAAACATATGAACATCAAAACAGCTCAAAACGCCACCTTGCTCAAAAAATCTCACCAGTGCTGATGTATGAGATCAACATGACACAGCAACAGCCAAAAAAACATTATAGTTCTCTGTATCGCCGGGACGAAGAACAGTTCCAAGCGATGAAACCCACAACGACCCACAACGAACCCACCTTATGGTGGCCTCTTCCTCAGCAAGCAATCGCCGTGCAGCCATGATATCTGCTGTTCCTTCCGAGGCACAGAGGTCCCAAGGCGATGGACTGCTTGTCATGTAGCCATGATCTAAACGAAACTGTGAACACCGTCCTAGTAGTGAGGGCATGAACATCCCTTCCTCAACGGAAACGGCAATAAGATACATGAGAACATGTGATAGCTGAATAGCAGCATGGTTTTGTTTTTCTTTTTTTGGGGTGGTACTTCACACCATGCAATTGCTCCTGAATCAAGTCGTGACACGCAGCTCATACTTAATAGGGTTTGTTGTGTGTGGCGCGGCTTCCTGTCAAATAATGATGGCTTCGCAGAAACACTACCATGGCACCCGACAAGGCTTGTATGCAAGCGTCTGGGCTAACACATCTTTTTTCTTTAATGAATTCGTCTTTAAACTTTCCAAGCTATGGGTCCCTACCACTACCAAAGGAGACGAACACCACCTACGGTGGGGGACGACCCGCACAACTGCACAAACTCCTGGGAACGCGCCGCCGGATGTAAGAAGCGACCTGACACACCAACACCACAAAGCGGGAGGCCAAGCGCTCCAGCACTCTCAATCCGAGAGACTTTCACAATTGACACTCCGGGCGCAACTGCCAATACAAGCAAAATTGCCATACCAGGAACTCCAGTCGTTCGAGTCCAAGCTTTGCTCCTTCCCAGAAGCCTGCATATCACAGGCACGCCAGGAACGCTGCTCCTTCGCAGAAGTTTGCGAATCGCAACCATACCAGGAACTCCAGTCGTTCGAGTCCAAGCTTTGCTCCTTCGCAGAAGCCTGCATATCACAGGCACACCAGGAACGCTGCTCCTTCGCAGAAGTTTGCGAAGCGTAACCATCATACCAGGAACGTACGTACTCCAGTCGTTCGAGTCCATGCTTTGCTCCTTCGCAGAAGCCTGCATATCACAGGCACACCAGGAACGCTGCTCCTTCGCAGAAGCCTGCATATCACAGGCACACCAGGAACGCTGCCCCTTCGCAGAAGTTTGCGAATCGTAACCATACCAGGAACGTACGTACTCCAGTCAGTCGTTCGAGCCCAAGCTTTGCTCCTTCGCAGAAGCCTGCATATCACAGGCACACCAGGAACGCTACTCCTTCGCAGGAGTTTGCGAATCGTAACCATACCAGGAACTTTGCTCCTTCGCAGAAGCTCGTGATGTTCCAGTAGACGTCCAAGTATCCTTTGGTACGAAACTGTTCGAAGAACTTGCAGCTGCAGACCCATACGTGTCGCTGCATTCCCCTTCCAGTCATACCAGGAACTCCAGCCGTGCCATTCCCCCCATTTCGCCCCATTCTTCCTTTGCGAGTTCATGACTTCCCGTGATGTGGGGCAAATGGCCACGGCATTCCTTCTCCTTCTCTTCTTGCAGGAGTGGTGGCGATTGTGTTCCATATCTTGTACGGGCTTTCTTGTTCTCCGTCATTTTGCCCCATGGGTTCGAAAGTTTTCCGCTCGGCGACGCCATTGCGAGTTCGGAACGGCCAACTTGTGGGCGCTCGAGCAAACCTTGAGCAAACCTTGAGCCAAAATGGCTTGAGCCAAAATGGCTACGGAAATTTCTTTATTGCCCGCCTTGCACTGCAGGACATCGACCAAGACATTAGGAAATTTTTGCTTCGACCCAGTGGAAAACATATTGCAGTGCAACCTCATGGAAATGCTTTTGCATGCATGCTGGAAGCTTTGCTCTGTTCCCCATGGTGGTTACGTCTTCGGGGTCCTACGGTAGCTGCAAACGCGATGGGAGGTGCCGAACGGATTTCGTTGTAAATATCGTATTTTCGTGCTTCGAAGTTCGTTTTTCCTGGTAGTTCTCGTATTTTCCGGGTGGCCCAGGTGGTCGGGCATGGTTTTTTCGTGCCAATTTTCGCAGTTTCCGGCTCTTCAACATGGTAATTTTCGTGCTTTTCGGTGCTCTGCGATGCTCTTGAAAGGGTCTGAAATGAGTTTCGCGTGGGAATTATCGTATTTTTACAGCTCTTCAACTTCTTCGATGTTCACTTTTCGTGGTAATTGTCATACTTTTCGTTGGTCTGCCATCACTTCCGGCCCAGGAACTTTTTGGCTGAGCGATGTTAACTCATTAGTTCTCAATGTGGTTGGCATAATGGCCCTGGAATGGCCCTGGCCCTCCTGCAGGCAATCAGAAGTGTTAAGTCTACTCAGACTCCAGTGTTTCTTGTTGAAAAATCTTGAAGAATTTGGTTACCTTTTCCCCCAGACTTGCCCTTGATCCGTGAGGCATGAGTGGCACCCCGAGAAGGCCTTGCTTTGGCACGTGGATGAATCTTCACGAGCTCCTGGACCAACCGAAAGAAAAAAAGGATTGTCTTGGAAGTGTTGCTGCAGGCGTTTTAAAATCGAGTCAGTCATGCATTTTTTTTAGCTCAGGATTCCGGACAAAGCTCAAAGTCTCCTGAAGGATCTCAATGATGTTTGTGTTATGTCGCTGGGCACTTGGCATGAATAACATGAATCTTGGGGATTGGATGTTGTCATTGTGTGCAGATTCATACTTTTTACTACAGCACTAATGCTCATGCATACAATGTACTAATTGAGAGTGAGATCACGGACTGGAGAATCCATTTTATGATCATTGACTTACTTTTAACGGGCAAACGTTCGAGGTAAGGTCATGACACACTTTTCTGTGTTCGTGTGTTCCCAGCTTGTTGAAATATGTATGAAGGTTTAGAGTTCGCGGTATGTTCCTATGAAAGAAATCAGTAACTGTTTGCTGTTGCTGCTATCGAGGAAGCCATTGATCACAAAGAATCCGACGGTCAAACAGTGCAACGGAGACGAAGAACACAGGTGCATGAGCGATAACAGACAAGATGAATACACTATCATTGGATTTTCCAGCGTTCCATTCTTACTCCGCAGTACAAGCACGGATTCACCAACATTTTTTGAAATGATAGCTGCTGTTGATACGTGTTTTCCTTCGGCAAAATGACTGCAGTTTCCAACTTTGATTATTTGCAAAGTTGCATCCCAACCTACTTAAGGAATTAAGGGCAAACCTTCCAAGTTGCAACCCAATGAAGCATCAAAAAATATCAGAAACGCATGGAGTCTTCCACTTTAAGCTCCTGCAAGTCTTCCTTTGGCACCTCTGTGGTCTGAACCACCTCCTGTAAAAGGACTCAATACAAGTTGCGATGGATAAAGTTTGCTAAGTGAATACTGTACCTTTGTTTGTTGCTAAGCCTGCTTAGTTCCAACTGCCACACCGAAAGAATTCCAACAGCCATCAAGACAAGTGGATGATAAGACATGATAATTTCCCTTCTGTACATTTGATTGAAAGCAGTCCTATTCCTTGCTTTGAGGCTGTTCGCTTGGATCCGGCTCCTGAAATATCAACAAACAACTGCACATGTCACTGCTCAAAGAAAAAATAGAGTGAATTTGTGAAGGACTTCTGGTGGTGAATTTCTGAGTTTTGTGTTTCCAAAAACCTACCCTTGGTCAATCTTTCTCTGCATCCCGTTGATGAGCAAAGCAAAGCTTCACACCAGGCATCCCCCTTGACCCTGTCAGCCTGAGACAGAGTTGCAGCCTACATCAGCGAACCATCCAGCTGGCATCATGCATTTGGTTGACCTATGGGCGAAACCCAGAAGTTCAAAGGCTTGGATACCACCTCCTCAAAAATGAAATGCTAAGAAATGTTGCAAGACATGTCTAGTTTGATGTTGCGTTCTCACATGCGGAGGGAGGGTACCGATATTATTTTCACCTGTTATGGGTAACTTTGGGAACATCACTCCTACGTCCAAAGTGATAATTTCATTTGAAATTTTGAACCGCGGTACCCGAGCAGCCAGCTTTCGCCGAGGGATCAATCAATTTTTGTCAAAAGATATCAAAAGACACACAAGAATCATTTCAAGCCCAAACTACTGATTGTAATTATGTACTTCATTTATTCCAGCCTTAAAATGTTGCCTTTGCATGCAATAATTTTCATTTCCCAAATACACTCAAGTGTCACCTTCCTACCACGCCTCTTGCGCACGTTCCACCAAGACTGTCAAGCTGGTCGCGGCAAAAATTGCGTTGGGCATGCACATCAAACAAGTGAACATGTGAAACCAAGACCAACTGAAAGTGAAGTTGTAAAGTTATGCCGCTATGCCTTGAACGCATTTCAGTAGATGTGCATATCATTTTCAATCCCTGCCGTGTATGGAACATCAGCTCACAATCAACGGACTCCAGGCCCCAAGTTTGATGCGTAGAACAGCCGGTTCTGGCAATGCCAGGCACAGGAGACAAAAAATGAAAATCCCCTGACGGCCCTGAAGCAATGGAAGCAAATCGTCATATAGGTGTTTCTCAAAAATAGGGGTGGGCCCCCAAAATGGATGGTTTATAATCGAAAACCTTATTAAAATGGATGATTTGGGGGAACCCCTATTTTCGGAAACATCCATATATACTTTTTGCGATATACTTTTTTGCAAAATAATCAACTTCATTTAGATATTTTATATAATGAATATGGCAGTGTATATAATGTACACACCATTGTGGCAGACTCCCAGCTAGACTGCCAGCTAGACTGCCAGCTAGATTGCAGTGACCGCAAATGATGTTTTAGGCGACATCTTTGCTGGGACCCCAGCCTGAGCAATGGAAGCACTTCAGCTCCTTCGGTGCGTGCCCTGCGAGAGAAGGTGTACACGGTCTGCTGGACAACGAGAATGAGATGGGAAAACATATCAAGCAAGCAGCAAATATGTTTAAACATCCTGTTTTGCGCATCTCAAAAATTTGCATTGAAATATATAGAACACGTATAAAACCAACTCCTTAAACATGTTTGAAACATTTGAATGTTGTCCTTTCAAATGACACATCTCAACAGATCTCAACAGGTTGTGGCTCTGGGCTGCATACACCGCCTGGCCCACAACCAACGTTCATGGCCTCTTCAGACCTGATTTCAGCCACCGAAACGCAGCGAGACTTTGCTGAGCGAAAGGACCCGAAATCTCACATTTCTCAAGATGAAGAAACATATAAGTCTGAATAAGAATCAAGCGCCCGCATAGAAACACTGCAATACATTTTCACAAACCTCATGGCATAAGCGGCATAAGAGTATTTTCTAATTGTGTGATCTTTTCTGTGATACTTTCCTTGTGCTAGTGGTGCCTTTGCCTGACTTTGCTTTTCCTCCTCCTTTCCTTCGTCAATGCGGGAATGGATGTCCAACCAGTGTTGAAGCAACATGTGGACTCGACATTGATCCGCCATTCCAAACATGTTAAACTATGTCCAAGCTATGCTTTGCAACTCAGTCGCTCAACTCAATCTTCACCTTTCGAAGTTCTTCCTGTACCTCAGCACGAAACCGAGATTCACAACACAAGTAGAATAAGCATGCCCTCAGTCTCAGCTAGCAGTACCATCATATGTAATCATGTTATCATCATTATTGTTGAAGAGCGTTGTCATGAGGTTATTTGTCACTGGTTATCATGAGGTTACATCGTTGAACTGCATGCGGTGAAGCTATGCATTGAAAGTCGCGTTGGAGCTCTTCTCTATCTCTGGGCCGTTGCACACGCTTGTCCTCGGGAAGCAGCTTCTGAGCTTCGAGGAGTTGCGTGTAGGCCTGAGACACTGAGGGCTATTGCGAGATGCTGGCGCTGCATAGCGCTGCTAGCGCTGCTAGCTGCTGGCAAGATCCAAATTTAGAAATGGTCAAAAGATACTACAATCATTTAGATCATTATAGTAGATCATACTGATTGAAAATGATTGTGTTCAATTAAAACATTTAAAAGCATTTAAAAGCTTTAGACCCAAGCTTTCTTCATGTCTTCCAGGCACAAAAAGAATTAGCCTCGCAGATTTTCACTCTCCGGAATCAAGGAGTCTTGTCGAGCCTGTCTTGCCTGCCTCTGGCTGAAAATTGGTCCAGTGGCAGTGACCAAATGTCCCAGGCATCTCAGGTTCAAATATAAACAGTTATGCGGCCTGTTGATGCCTGTCTTCCATGTCCTAGAATCTCATGGGAGGTTCCACAACTTTCCACGAACCTCCAAATTTGATCTCATCATCATATCATCACCATATCATCATCTCATCATCATTTCATCATCACATTGCAAGACTTAGATGAATGTGGGAGGCTCAGCCGGAAAGGTCACGCCACGCATCTGCCATGAAGCCATTTCACCTCAGCGCATTGTGTTTACAAAGCTACCTGAACTGAGAGGGGCATCAAAGAAAAAGGCATCAAAGGCATCAAAGGCATCAAAGGCATCCCCAAACATGTTGCTTTAACAAAACAAACAACAAAAAGTACGACAAAAACATACAAAAACTGCTCAGTCCTTCGCGCAAGAGACCATAATGGCCCAAATATGTGTTTTTGTTCTTTTTCACGGAGATCATGGGTGTGTTTGCTGGTAGCCAAAGCGTGTTGTCCAAGCTTGGATCTTCATCACTCCAAAGGCATGGTGGCAGTGTCACATAACCAGCTTCATCCCACTTGTCCTGGCATATCGGAATGAGATACTCCTATATATAGTCATAGATATGTAACTGACATCAATATTATTAAATATATATATATATTGTAATTACATGTAATTGCATGTAATTACATAGAGCAGTGGTAGTTCTAGTGTCGTTGATGGTGGCTGATAGTTGGTAGTAGTTTTATAGCACATAGGAGTTCTATCGTTATCGATGGAGGATGAAAGTTGGTTGGTTGTGATCTTGTATCTCGGAATGTTGTGCCGGATCCTTACTCTCAGAAGGAGTGAGTAGCCAACCGAACGCTGCATGACTGGCATGACGATCTGCTAAGGGTCCTGACTTGCCACACTTATGTGTTTGGCATGCTGACTTTGATCATCTAAGACATGATCAATGGCAGGGTACAGGTGTGAGTTGTGTGGATGCTTGTACTGATGCATTCCTTGTGATGAAACATGAAGTTGGTTTCTAATGACCGCGTTCCACAAGACCCGTAAACCGTCGGGTTGTTTCAACGGGGTAGAGCCTCCAAGACCTTCCTTGACCTACGGGCCTCGTTGCAGGTGCTCACATTGATATTTGAAGACAAGTTTGAGCAGTTCAAGCAAGAAGAGGCTGCTAACAACTGAAGACAAGACTTAAAAACTTCAAAACAAAGTGTCCTTTGGAAAGTTGCCTTGCCCGTACTTGGGCAGCTGACGGCACAAGAGCTTGGGCGTTCCAGTGAGGTTGTGATAGAGCTCAATCGAAATGCAGCTGGGAGCATGGCAATGTCCACCTGCATAGACTAGGCGGATGTTGCTGACCGTCCAGTGGTACCTCAGTAGCTGTCAACTAAGCTTGAACCAAAAATGAATCGAATGGTAAAGACCCTGTTCTTTCCATGGGAAAACTCATGGAATACTTGGTACCTACAGAAAGCATCAGAAAGCTTTTTTTAAATGACGAAAAGCGTAATGGAGTGGATGCACTCACAGTCATCTCCATCAGGGCAATTTCCAGTGCAGCTCGTGCCAGGGGTTGGTTTGTTGACTGGCCAATCTGGATAGCCCACTATGGGGTGGCCTGGCCTTGCAAATGCAGGAGGGATGTCATATTCTCCGGCATGAGCTTCAGTCTGATAGTAAATCCGAGGCAAATTTGCATGGGAGGCCTTGCCATATGACCTGTCAGCCTTGCCAGCTGGGATGTCTTTGAATTTCATGTGATATTCTTGAAACCAAAAGCGGAATTTCATGTGGTAACGGAGCAGCTCGGGTCGAATCTCCTGATCAGCATCTAGCATGATTCGACCGTGGTGGCAGCAGTTAAGACCCCCTCCATATTGCCGTGCATTGCAGGTGGGGTTCTTCTGTTCCAGGAGCTCACCAGCAGGAGAGGCCACGCAATCCTTCACAAACTCGTGGCAGTTCTCTCCGCCAGTTTCACAAAGGCGCCCAGCCAGACCAGAATCACATACGCAGGAGACGGAGCCAACACTGGTGAGAGCCAATTCCATCGGGCCATGGCCACGATGATACGCGAAGCTTTGGGAAACCCCCACAGCTGTGATGAAATTGATGGTCACATCTGAGAATGGATCAAAGGAATAGTGATTTTTTGAGATGCCCGCCAAGCCTCTAGTCATGACCACGGTTCGGACACCGCCAACCACAGAGTTTGAGAGGAGAGTTACACTTCCATGCAGCTGAATGCCAGGACAGTGCTCAGCTTCACTACCACACGTGCCAATCTTTCTCTCTGTCACTCCATCTGCATTCACCACCAATGTGTATGGGCTATCTGCCATTGCTGATGCGTTGAAGCCAGCGCCAAACCAGACGTCGGCAGGACCCGACATGGTGATCTTGGCAGTTCCGCCCTCCAAGCGTTTTTCACCTAAGATGTGCAAACCACTATTTGAGAGAAAAAAACAAAACCTTTGTATTGGAGAAATGTATAAACACATAGTAAACACAAATGTCTTGCAAATGTCTGAATGTGTTCAAAATATGCAAAATATGTCCAACTGTATACGTAGTGTTCATCTGCCATCTGCGCTTCAATCATGCGCATGTTGGCAGTTGCCCTAAAATTGTCACCAAGTCCTTTCCCGGACAAACAAACGCACTAGAGACATAGTAGACATAGTAGACATAGTAGACATAGTAGACATACAACATCATACAACAAATATGGAGAACTTTCCAATGAAAATCGACTTTTTCATGAGTCAGAAAATGAGTCTTGAATGAGTTTTCTCCAATGTTTTCTCCAAAGTTTTCAGCTAAAAGGATCTGATGTCTCCCTGTATAGAGCCTGTCCACGACTCAACATTTCCACAGGAGGAGATGGCGTTCCACTGACAAGCCTGGATGGGCGCGCCATAGGCATAGGGCTCCTTCTCGCCTTAAACAAAAGAAAAATCTACAAAAATCTAACAAAAGTCTAGTGAGTCGTCCAAAGTCAAAAGATGTTTGTTGCTCGACGTTGTGGGATCTGTATAGTGATCTGTTCCTATAGTGATCTCAGCTACAAGGGGATGGCCGGGGATGGGAATGGATTGGAAGGAGCAAACAGTGCAGGCAAGTTGCAGTCTACGCTACAACCCCAGCATCCTGATGTCTTCCAACAGAACTCTTGGCATTGATCCCTGGCCTCTCGAGCCGCTTGCAAAGTGGCGGTCTTCATCTGGAAGGACGTGATCTTGGCTGCACGATTCTGACTGCAATACTGGCCAGCAGGAGACATCTTGAACATACCACTGCTGTCCAGCTCAATGTTCACCTTCACTCCCACCTTGGAACTACCTTCTCCAGAACGCTTGGTGGCAGAACTGCAGTTTCCGTGCCCATCACTGTTGAAATAGACTATCACAGTGTTGTTGGCAAGCCTTGTCATGGAACAACCCGGTGGTAGTTGTGGCTCTGAAACGCTCTTGTTTATGAAATGAGAAGCATTGATCCCCAATGTTTGGACGCCAGCAAAGCAACTGGAGGCATCTGCCACTGCCTCACCACTCCTGCAAACTTGAGAGTCTAACTTGTAGTTGCGCTGAATAATCTTCGTTTTGGCTTCTGGATAGAATATGGGATCACCTCCATACCTGCCATTACAAGGACACTCCAAGATGCCACTGTAGTTGGTATCTGGAGGGATGCCCAAACCATACCTCGCCTGCCTTGGTTCTGGTCCAGGTACAAACTTGCTGCAATTCTGAATGTCTTTTGACGTCACACCACAGTCGCGGTTTCTTGTATCAATTTGCATTGGAGTAATATGCCACAGGTTGGGTGATTCGATGAGCTGAGCATATCCAGTGGGATATCCATGGAATGACTTGCGAGACTCACCGCCATTTCCTTCTGAAAAGAACTGAGAAGTTGGGATCGACGTATCTTTTCGTTCTGCTGCCGATGGCTTGTCGATCGCAACCCATTTGGTTGCAGCGCCATGAGCCATAGGATCCCCAGGTGCTGCTGGCACTTTCTTCAACTCGGAGTGGACACCTGTCATCCAGGCCATGTAGTGGTGGTTGTAAGCCCAGTTGATTGGAACTGAGACATCCTTCTTGGGATTCAACCCCGGCTTGCCAACTGGCTCGACCATTACTTGATCCATCTCGTAGCCTGTGATAGCCATGACTTTACCCTCAAAGCGTTTCACGATCTCGGCCGGCAATGGCTGATTTCCCTGATCAGTCCAAAACACTTCACCATAGTGAGTGGCAATCTCCGGAGCCCACACGTCAAAGAATTCGTGGCCCTTAGATCCGTAGTCGTCGTTAAAATTGACGTCCTAGCGGCTGGGAATCTTCAATTCAACCGATGCAAAGCCTGAAAAGTGCTGGAAACCTAAAGCTTTTTGTTGTTTTTTACAGTATCTCTTGTTTATACGGTTTACCAACTACAGTATTCTCCCTGGCAAAACTGAGCATTGCATGTCGGGTCCTGTCGATCTCCGCTAGCCACGCTATATTTGCCGTTCATATTGCCGGAGCTTGCCGCGCAAAGCCATGGAAGAAATGCTAGGGCCCACATGGTCCCTGTGAAGTGTCCACTATCACTGCATAAGCCAAAAGCTACAAAACCTCCGCTACATCGCTACAAAACCTTCTTAAATCCATTCCAGACATAGTATATAGATGCTGGGTGTAGATGCTGTGTGGATACTTGGTAGGTACAGTAGCGGCAGTAGCGGCAGTAGCGGCAGTAGCGGCAGTAGCGGCAGCAGCGGCAGTAGCGGCAGTAGCGGTTGGGAAAGGCACAAGTTTTGGTTGCGCATTGCGGATGTAAGGTATATTTCAAAATATTCATCAAACCTTGGCCTCCCACCCCTGCGAAGTCATCATCGTTGACAACGAGGATCTTCGCGCGAAGTAGTCGAGTGCCTTCATTGGATCAAAGCTTGTTGCATCTCGCTGCATTCAGCATTCCATCGAGGTGTTTTCACTCTTTGGATCGATGATTCCAACGCACTCAAAGACACAAGAGCAACGAAAAAAAGCTGGTTATCACTAAAATGTGATTGCCCATTTTGGGGGGTCCATTCCGTCAGCTTAAGTTCTGAATAAAAATCAACTTGTCTCTGTGGTGTATTGCAATTTTCGATGATTTTTCCACCAAATGTCTCTTGTGATTCTTGTACTGACCTTATGGCCGTTGAAGGACCACATTTCGGTTCGGCCTACACGAAGAACCACTCATCATTATCTTCTTCGACCTCTGGAGGCAGCTTGTCATCCAAAAATGCAAGCAACAATTCCAAAGGGTTTAATTTTCAACTTTTGAACACATCTTAATCATGGAATTCCTTTATTTTCCTCTGGTGACTTGGTGATTCCAAAACAACAACCCAAACATCAAACCAATGAAGCATTGGCAAGATCAGGTTACTGCTCGTGATGGAAGGCTACGTGGCACATCTGTCAAGCCGTCAGGCGCCGTCATGTCTGGGATATTTAAATCTAAATCTGTCCAACAACAGAAGTGAAACATTGATCAAATTACCAATGACCATAAGGTCTTTAAAAACTGTCCAAAAAACCATACCAAATTACTACAAAAACATCCACTAAAAAGCAAAAAAACCAAGGATAGGCAAGGAGGCCTCCTTGACATGGCGACCATGGGCCTCCTTGAGGTTAGCCAATTGAAAAAGAGGCCAAAACGCCATGGAAGGCACAGCGCGCTTTCGGATGTTGTCTGCCCGACGGGTTGTGCCTGGTGGTTTTGCCTGTAGGTTTTACCCCCCATATATATCTCCATATGGTGGTTTCCGAAAATGGATGGTGAAAATCATGGAAAACCCTATTAGAATGGATGATTTGGAGGTACCATTTCTTTTTGGAAACATCCATATAAATGTGAGAAAGTCCACGGGAAAATATCCACGGTACAAACCACGGATAGGGAAAAAGGACATTTCCTACTTTAAAACACCGGATTCAAAACAGTCACAGCTGTTTTTTTTTCGAAGGTTTGTTACTACCTGCAGTTACACAAGTTACACCACCCTGTGAGCCACTATGCGGAATAATACGTCATCATGTTCCATGACAACTTGCCTAAATCTGTAAGTCCTGTCCTCATGAATATCAAAGGCTTCTCCTTGATACGAGTCATACTCTTTCATGAACATTCTACACAATGACACATCTTCGTAATATCTCATCAAATCCTTTGAACCACATGTGACTTGGGCACTTCTGTGATATTTTCATGTATTTCCCCTATCTTGCAAACTTCCCGTG
Source organism: Breviolum minutum Mf 1.05b.01 (assembly GCA_000507305.1). Lineage (NCBI taxonomy): Eukaryota > Dinophyceae > Suessiales > Symbiodiniaceae > Breviolum > Breviolum minutum. The sequence goes on along the minus strand of DF243723.1, from coordinate 10,453 downwards.
GTTTTGCAATTTCATATCTCAGTAGCAAAACCTCGGCAACATTCACCAACATGGAATTCCCTCCCAGTGTCACCATTGTTTTGTCGGCCACGGGTTTTCAGGCAGGAACTATCGGTTGAAAACAAACATTTCCGAAGTACGTACAGTGATTCAACAAGTCCACGCAGAAGCTCCAGTCACATACATTTGCAAACTCTCAGAAATCACGTCCGAAAGGATTGTGTTTGTGTTATTTCCAGGTTGCTCTATGATGTTATCATGTTTGGAGATCTTGATTTTGGATTTGCCTAAAATCACACCCTCAGTCTCCCGGGCATTTATCTACATGACTGGCACCTCATGTTCTGCGACCTCAGCAGAATTGGATCCAAACCAAGCTGCTCAACAGTTGCGGCGGAGCAATAGGGCTTAATAGGAGTTAAGTTTACTCTATTTAGTACTTTCTATCTTTTTTGCAAACGGCCCATTCCCTGCAAGAAACTCCAGTGTACATGCCCAGAATCGAAGCACCTCCAAGTTGTAGAGGAATATACTCTAAAATACTCGTAATTAATTGGTATACCAGGTGCGAGTGCAAGCATTTGGGATCCCATGTTGTCCTTTTGTCAAAAACTCGGAAGACCCAATGTTTCTTCTATATGAAAAAGGATTCACTGGTGATAGAAAAACAAAAAAGAATACAACACATGTGAGTCCCGGAAATCTTACAGTTTGCTCAATCGGATAGAACATCCTCTTACAGGACAAATTTACCACTTTACTGACATGACTAGTGGTACTTCTGCAAAAACACCATTCATCATGGGGACATGGATCACACCAAAGATTCTGCACCATTCCACATGTAACATTGAAAGGCATATCCTTGATATCTGTTTTTGAAGCTTTCTTTTGGTGAGCTTTGGTCACCTTCCGAAGAAATATGTTTTTTTTCAGCGGGTGGCTTATAGGTTCGCATGGCATAAAGGATTTATCCATACTAGTACCGAATATAGTGAAATGAATTCTGAAGGTCTGATTGAACATGATCATCCCTCAAAAGCTCACGAAGGTTTACGGTTTTCCTTCAAGTTCCCAACCTTTCATAGCAAGCCCCACACAATCCTGTCATCCAGTGAATCAAGTGATGTTCATTGCCTCATATTTTGCTACCCTTTCACACCTGCCTTTTCGGAACGTCACTTGACGTCACGATAGTTGGCTTGATATCTGTAGAATATTGTAGGATCAACCTTGTGTAACGAGCAAAATTGTGCTTCACTTTGCTACACTTGCAACAATAAAATCAACAAACACTGAAGCCACAAATGCATGCATTGTGCTATCTTCAGTCAACCCTGGATAACTGAGGTAACTGTGTCGACTGAGATAACTCCTGCGTCCTTTGCCCTCAATGCCAAAAAAAAACAGCCTGCAAGATTGCTACCAAGAAGCAAATCCCGATCTCTTGCAAAAGCATCAAAACAGAGCATGGAGTGTGAAGAAGCTGCAGGACAAAGACATGCGAAGATCTTCATGAATTTCTCCGCTTTTCCACGCGTGAGCCTTACAAGACTCCTCTTGACACGCTGCTTAGATCGCTTATATATAGAACTACCATCTTAGAAGGTGACTTGTGGCCTCATTTGACGATTTGGCCTCGTAAAAATGGCCGCTTTGGAAACGTGGTTTTGGGCGAAACAAACACTCTGCAGCAAACAAGCACTGAAGTAGAAGTAGCGGAACCTTGGCGGCCTTGAACCACCTCTAATTCTAATTTTTCAAAGCTAGCAGGTAACTAATGAAACTCTCTTTGAAGTGTCAGGTCTGAATCGCTAAAGCTGCGCTCAGCTGTTGACTTTGTACGTACTCCAAAGGAAAGCGATTTATTGGAGGAAATAAAAAGAGCAGGGAAAACAGTCCGAGCAATCGATGCAGAACCCTGCAATGTCATGATATGATTGGACAATACAGGACACCATGTGGAAATCAGTCTCACTTGAGTCGAAATGGTCGAACAATGTCGAACATAGATTCCGATTCTACAGCAAGTCTTATGCGCCAAAGGCTCGATGGCTCAAATCACCAACCTTGTGAGCATTGACTGCATCGACTGGTGCTTGTTCTTCCCCTCAAATGACTGTGACCACATCTCTGTGCAAACACAACGCCGGAGATGCAGAGGTGAATGTAGAGACAACATTACCTTTTGTACTTCACGCACTTCAAGGTATATTCTCGTCATTTGCAAGATATTGAGCACAGTCTGCTACCGCAAAATCTACGCTAAGACAGCCTAGTCTAGCGAAGACAAATCATACAATTTGTAAGCATCATCATTGATTTTGCAAGAAGCTGCAGGTCCCATCTTGGATCTAGAGTATGAAGTCAGCGTCTCTGGCTGATTCAAGATCTTTTCACTGTCCACTTTTCACTCCTTTGAAAAACTCTTCTTGGAATTTTTCATTCCATCCTGGAGATCGAAATTTGGCAATCAGGGTCTGACTATCTGACTTCTGGAGGGCAAATTCAATGCAAACATGCTTCTTTGACCTGTTCTGATCTTGGCATGTCTTGAACAACACGATCTTGTCACTCTTGGCCTGCACATCATGTACCGAGATTGAATGCCAAGGCAGAGAACCTCAAATGTACAGTTCAAATCTCTGAGATTTGAAGGGTATGCTCCTAACTTGGCTCATGTGCTGCCTACATGCTACCCGGCGTTTCTACTATCACGCTTCAAGAACAGACTGGGATATTGAGACGATTGAGACCTCTGAAGTGCTTGCAGTACTCCACTTCTCGCAAGCATTTTCTGGCCGTGCACATGTTTCAATCCGTTGAAGCCCTGCAAGCCGTGCCGGTATCACGTTGCATATGACAATCGACATGAGGCGAGATTGCAAAAGCATTCAAAAGCGTAAGACAATGATCACCTTAATCATTCAATCTGGTTTGTTGAAGTTTGTCTTTCCACAAGCATGACGAACTAACACTAAGGGCACTGACGTAGAGCAAGGTATCAAAAGGTGCCACAGGTGTCAAGCTGCAACACGGCACAAGTAGCACTGGCACAAACTCCGGGGGAATAGTATGGCCAGCATGGCACAAGGCAAAGCCAGTCGATGTTCAGCTTACCTGGATGTGCAAAGATGGCTGTGTGGTGTCAAAGTCATGCCACATGCCGCTCGTCAAAGTCAAGTCATTAACGTTGTCTGAAGCAGAGTTCGGATTGGCCGGAACAAAAATCGCTTCCTCGAATCCTTGAAGAGCTCCAACTATACATTGACCAAATGAAATCGGGCCACATGACGTGTCACTGGTGCAAAGCTGCAATCTGGATGGGTATGATGGGCGATACTCGATTTGGAACTACACAGACCCTTGACATGTGAAGAGTCCGAACGGTTGCCGATCCGAACTTCCTTACGGAAAGGAAAGGCCGGGATCGTCTCAGCGCAGAGAGGATCTTTGAATCGAGGCATGTCGCCTGTGTCTTGAAGATTGAGGACTTTTCTGGTTTCTGGTTTGTGGATGGTGGGAGAACCGTCCCCATTTCACTATCCCTAGGCAGCTACTGTTTGCAAACATGGTGGCCACATCCTTTCTGCAGCCACAAATTGCAGTCTGCAATCGCACGCGTCCCTGAAAAGCAACAAAACAAGAAGCAAAAAGATAGAGCAAGTAACGTTCCGCATTGGAACGGGGCCCTGAGATTTTCTGATAAGTGTTTCTGCAACACATGTACACCTCACTCTTTGATGAACCGACTTCGAGTTCTCAACCTTGTACTTCTTGATATTCGTGTGTCATCTCAATCCACTGCTACGGGGTACCCAGATGTACCCCCAGTGCATCGCAGTACGAATAAGTGCTATTTGAGTCTGAGAGTGCACAAACTTGTTCGACTATCAATCAAAGAGCTTGTCCGATTTGTCCATAGGCATGTGTCGTGTACGTCTTGTAACAGCTTCCGTGTCAATTTTGTCCCTATGTGTCTATGGGTTTCTATACCCGATCGAGCAAGTCCAACTTCTTGAACTTGATCAACTTAGCCAAGCATGGTTGGATAATCTTGATACAGCTTTTGAGATGGCTTTCTGAAGTTACTTTCATCATTGAGCCGGGCATTTAAGGCTGGAAATTCGTTAACGACAGGAGCCCTACTATCTGGCAAGATTGTAGAAGCCAATTCTCCACTTCTTTTTAGCAAAGTCAGGCATGGACAGGATGAATGGGATGGACTTGTGGGTTGGTGTTGTAATGTGGCGGACGGTAGCGCCATGTGGTTGCAGCGTTTCAATTAGGACTTTGCACATTTAGTTGGCCTGATTTTGAGCGCAATGTTGCTGGCTGGACTGGCCACCCGAAGTGAATGTGAGCATTCAGCTGTCCACAATTCCTGTCCTTTTTGTGTCTTCAGTCACTGCAGTCATTCCATGAAGCCCTCCTTGCCCAAAACATATGCAGCGAAATAGAAGTTACGAAAGGAGCTTTGCTCCACAAGTGCAGTTCATGGAGCTTCGCATCATGGGCTCAAAACTTGGCGCTTCAGGGTGATTCAATTCTGCCCCTCAGACTTGTAACCAAAGTGGTTCCCAAAAAAAACAGCTTGGTGAGCAAATCGAAATCACCAAGTTGAGAGTGAATCCTATGGCAAATCCCCTTTCAGCTCGTCAATTGGTTCTTGAGATGTGGGCTTTGGAGTCGTTGAAAAGGTGCTGAAACATGGTTTAGCTGCTCGCTGCGAATCTTCCTTTACTTCTCTCGCGACACAATCGACACAGACATATTTCACGTCTTGCGTGACATCTTGCTGAGTGCCTTGGATTCAACGATTTATGATCAAACTTGAGAAAAGAGAGTGAACTCAGTGAATTCTGCAAAAGCTCACCGAACGCTCCTCGCTGTTTTCAGAGAGGAACTCTNTGTGTGTGTGTGTGTGTGTGTGTGTGTGTGTGTGTGTGTGTGTGTGTGTGTGTGTGTGTGTGTGTGTGTGTGTGTGTGTGTGTGTGTGTGTGTGTGTGTGTGTGTGTGTGTGTGTGTTGTTGTTGTTGTTGTTGTTGTTGTTGTTGTTGTTGTTGTTGTTGTTGTTGTTGTTGTTGTTGTTGTTGTTGTTGTCTGTTGTCTGTTATCTGGTGTCTGGTGTATATTGTTTGTTGTCTGTTGTCTGTTGTCTGTTGTTTTTGTGAGTTGTTGTTGTGGGGAAGGAGGGAGGAGGGAGGAGGGAGGGAGGAGGAGGGAGCAAGGGAGGTCGGGAGATGCAGCAATAAAAACAAAAACCCCACAACACGATGTGGGGAATAACCGCAAGTGATGAAGAGCCTGGAGGCTTGCAATAAAACATGTACAAAAATTACACAAGTCCATAAATAAGGAGATGGGATACATGATAATTTTGATCTCCCTGATAGTGATCTCTGACTGGTGGATGGTTCTTCACGTTTAATCATGTGCGCGTGCTGTGACTGCAACTCATCTTCTCATGGGAAAACTGTGCGAGAAAATCTGTCGAAAGCAAAAAGACCCACGGACATCACAAAGAAATAGATGAAAACAAGCTTGCCGACTTGCCAATATCATGCAACAGTCTGAAGTACAGAACTAGCAAGAACATGAAAAGAACCCAAAGACAAGTGGAACCTATTCTGCAGTTTCTAAATCTGTAAGTCCTGTCCTCACAAATTTCAAAGGCTTCTCCTTGATACGAGTCATACTCTTTCATGAACATTCTACAGAATGACACATCTTCGTAATATCTCATCAAATCTTTTGAACCACCTGTGACTTGGGCACTTCTGTGATATTTTCATGTATCTTCCCTATCTTGCAAACTTCCCGTGATTTTGTAATTCAATATCTCAGTAGCAAAACCTCGGCAACATTCACCAACATGAAATTCCCTCCCAGTGTCACCATTGTTTTGTCGACCACGGGTTTTCAGGCAGGAACTATCGGTTGGAAGCAAACATTTCCGAAGTACGTACAGTGATTCAACAAGTCCACGCAGAAGCTCCAGTCACATACATTGGCAAACTCTCAGAAATCACGTCCGAAAGGATTGTGTTTGTGGTATTTCATGATGTTATCATGTTTGGAGATCTTGATTTTGGATTTGCCTAAAATCACACCCTCAGTCTCCCGGGCATTTATCTACATGACTGGCACCTCATGTTCAACTTAGCCAAGCATGGTTGGATAATCTTGATACAGCTTTTGATATGGCTTTCTGAAGTTACTTTCATCATTGAGCCGGGCATTTAAGGCTGGAAATTCGTTAACGACAGGAGCCCTACTTTCTGGCAAGATTGTAGAAGCCAATTCTCCACTTCTTTTTAGCAAAGTCAGGGATGGACAGGATGAATGGGATGGACTTGTGGGTTGGTGTTGTAATGTGGCGGACGGTAGCGCCATGTGGTTGCAGCGTTTCAATTAGGACTTTGCACATTTAGTTGGCCTGATTTTGAGCGCAATGTTGCTGGCTGGACTGGCCACCCGAAGTGAATGTGAGCATTCAGCTGTCCACAATTCCTGTCCTTTTTGTGTCTTCAGTCACTGCAGTCATTCCATGAAGCCCTCCTTGCCCAAAACATATGCAGCGAAATAGAAGTTACGAAAGGAGCTTTGCTCCACAAGTGCAGTTCATGGAGCTTCGCATCATGGGCTCAAAACTTGGCGCTTCAGGGTGATTCAATTCTGCCCCTCAGACTTGTAACCAAAGTGGTTCCCAAAAAAAACAGCTTGGTGAGCAAATCGAAATCACCAAGTTGAGAGTGAATCCTATGGCAAATCCCCTTTCAGCTCGTCAATTGGTTCTTGAGATGTGGGCTTTGGAGTCGTTGAAAAGGTGCTGAAACATGGTTTAGCTGCTCGCTGCGAATCTTCCTTTACTTCTCTCGCGACACAATCGACACAGACATATTTCACGTCTTGCGTGACATCTTGCTGAGTGCCTTGGATTCAACGATTTATGATCAAACTTGAGAAAAGAGAGTGAACTCAGTGAATTCTGCAAAAGCTCACCGAACGCTCCTCGCTGTTTTCAGAGAGGAACTCTGCGCATTTGCATTGGACGAAAAAGCACTCTGCTTTGCAAAATGTGCAAGGGACATCAAGGGACAAACGTGTCACTCTTCAGCAGCACACACAACCAACAAATCCAACTATCTTTGGCCCTAGGCAGATGTCAAGGATTGGACTTTTTTCTTAAAAATTTGTGATTGAACAACCACTGAGTCAATGCGTGTTTCTGTGCTTCATTTTCCAGGGGCTGCATGCAACTTCTGGCAGACTTGCAAGCATCTCATTCTCCAAAATTAGAGAGGTGAAAGCAAAGCTGGCGAAGCTGCTTGCGCTGCTTATCTCCAGTCTCTCTTTGATTTCACTGACTCGGTTTGTACGGAGCCAAATGTTGCAACCTGGAGCGTACTTGCTAACCAAGCATTTTCTCAAGATACGCGCCGTGTTGCAGTCTCGCCAGACTTTGAGCACTTCCGGGTTGCTCTGTACGGTCCAAGTGTTGAATTTCACATTCCTAGATGTTCCGAGTCTGCTTGATTTGAAGAGTTTGCGTCCAGTCGAGAGTAAACTCCACGTGAGAGACAGCAGCACAGCTAGTTAGTCTAGACATCTGAAAACCTCTCTATACCGACACCTACAACATTTTCTATGCATATCTTGCATCCATTTGCATTCCTTGCCTCACTCAGGTTGCTAGATCCCGCCCAAACGTTGACACAATATTTCCTGGCACAGCCTTACCAGAACCCTGAAATGAGTTCAAAGCTTTGAGAGCTAAATGAAACACTCATCTTACATCTTGCTCAACCTCAACGGAAAGCATTGAACTTGCTCTACTCCTTCAACTTGTTGAATTCGCTTCGGTTTGGTTCTTCAATTTGTATTGGCTCACTGCTGAACTTTGATCTGTCAGTGTGGCGCACGTTGAAACCTGCGGCCAAGCTCTTCTCAGTATTCATATCGCGGCCAGTTGTACCTTGGAATCCTTGGAACTTTTGTCCCCTTGAAAGCCTTAAACCATTGCTGCCATTTGAACCATTGGAACGATTGCTTCCATTCAGTTTGACACAGTGCTTTCCCTGGCTCGGGCTCCATGAGCCTGAGTCTCTTGAGCACAAGTGACCACTTGGTTCGCAGGCTCCTGTTTGCAAGTCGATCATGCTGGGGATTGCGAGGGCGGGAAAAAATCAAGCCAAACTTTTCGCTGATTTGGGATTACAGCACATATATCTGACCAACTGATTCACTTAACCATAATTTCTGAGCAAAGATACTCAAGCAATGTTCGTGAGGCCAGCATCTACCCACTCATTCAACAGCAAAGGAGAAGCGCAGTTCAATGCATTGGTACCGCAATCTGGGGGTAAAGTGTTGGATGGAAGGTTTCTCTGCTACCAACAGCTCAGCTAATGCACCGACATAAGAGTGCCATTAGCCAGACGTTGCCACAAACCAAAGGGTGGCTGAACTTATTTTTGGGTGTTCAAAAAAGAAACGAACAAGAACACGACAATCACATAATGACACAAGCCCCTTAAAATGACGCTTCTGCATTGAGATTGGCAGTGGCCAAGGGTATATAAAGCCATCAAGCTTGCATGCATTCTGGAGAGAACTCAAGCATTTTGCGACACAGGAATTTTTGTGGTGTTCCTGAGGAGCCGTCATGTTTTGCGCTGTCTCTGTCCAACCCAGGAATCAAATCAAGAATCAGAGAGAAAATTCCTGGAGGGCAACATTTCCTGACAATCACGGTAAGATTCAAACTCGATTTCAAACTTGCATGGCACCAGGTTTAAGCCACGGACGTGCGGGGTTGCTAGTGCTTCTATCTGTTTCTACATGCCTTACCACTTCATAACCCTCGCACAAACCAGGCCAAAACACAAGAAAGCTTGAAACAAATTTTCAGTGTTCGCACCAAAAAACGGTCCACCGTTTGCGCCACAATGACAAGAACAAGCTGGTGCAAGGAGACCCCCTGAACTTCAGCCCTCTAAACGAGGAGATGAATGGAGAATGCACACGCTGAAGCCTATACTTGTTGACGCTGCGGAAGCAGTGGATTTCAGAAGCCGTCGTCGGCATCGTTGTCTTCGCTTCTGTGTCCTCCAGATCATTGGACAAAGATCCCAGCTGGACTCCATGCGGTCGCAGTTCTTATGGGACATGTCAGATATGGCCAATGCACCTCGCCAAGTTGTACGCGCGAAGGAAAACAAGGAAAACATCTTGGAGGAACTACACACGGGACCTTGGCGCACAGAATTGCTAAGGGAATGCACACAGGGCAGTCTGGTTCCATTGCGCCCATCTGCAAATGACCTTAACAAACTGTAGCGGTGTCTCTCTCAGGACATTGAATGGCGAACGGTGCAAAATTCGAATTCCACCCAAATATCAAGCTGCGTCATGTGCATAAAACAATCTTCTTCTCTGACCAAAACGGTTCATGGCACTGCCTCAAATACATCTGCAGCAGGGTTGCAAGTCTTGCGCAGCTGTCTGGGGTGTAGAGATTTGAGCACCAAAAGGCGAAATGACAAGCACAACTTGGAAGAGAAAACTTCAACAGTCGCACCCTTGCGAAGGGCAAGACTAGGATGGCTCCTAAGACAAGCACATTTACCACTGCATGGTGCCTGGCGTTGAACTTGACAGATATGACTTTGAACATGAGATGTCAAATCAACAATCGAAAAAGCAGTGCAGAGCTTTGAGCTTCCCAAAAACAACACAAAACCTGATTGCAGAGCCATATCGATGCCTGACCCNACAACCAACAAATCCAACTATCTTTGGCCCTAGGCAGATGTCAAGGATTGGACTTTTTTCTTAAAAATTTGTGATTGAACAACCACTGAGTCACTGCTTGTGTCTGTGCTTCATTTTCCAGGGGCTGCTTGCAACTTGAGGTGGCAGACTGAAAGAGGTTCAACACCATTCCCAGCACAAATAGATGTGTAGCGTCTGCACAAGTCCGTTTTTTTCACTTGCCTTGATGCTCTTGGGACTGTTGTAGCTATTTTCTCAGAAGCAACAAAGCTGGGTCGGACAATCATGTGTTGCTCAAGGCAAACAGGCTTGAAAATATCTTATCCATTCTTCAGAAGAAATTCCTGGAAAACAGGTTGCACAATGAATTTACAGAGCCAACTTGTGTCTATGCTTCATTTTCCACAGGCTGGGGCACAGTCGCGTGTCAGTGGCCTTTGCAGCCTTGTTGTCGCTTGTCACGAGAGTTTGCCAACTCGAGCCGTTTCATACAGGCCTCAAGCTGATCATAGCTCAGAAAACATCCTGGAACACACGGTGGTATGTTTTTGTCACGGGATTGGCAAATGTTCTTAATAATTTGTGATTGAACAACCACTGAGTCAATGCGTGTTTCTGTGCTTCATTTTCCAGGGGCTGCATGCAACTTCTGGCAGACTTGCAAGCATCTCATTCT
>DF243722.1:14085-36577 GCA_000507305.1 Breviolum minutum Mf 1.05b.01 | reverse complement strand
TGTCCCAATTCAAGGTTTTTGAAATCAGGGTCCAAAAAAAAAACACCATCATTTATCCCTAATTCAACGGCGGTTTCTTGCCATCTTAATTCTAGTTGACCTCATTGGGGTTGCGGCCCAACAAAAATCAACCCTTCCTCGCATGCCCAACCAACCGCGCCCCAAACGCTTGCCCCAACCGTGCCCTACCTACAAAGGCCAGCTTGGCACAAAGGATTTCACAGAGTTGCAAGGTACGATGTACCTGCCCCACACGTCCAGCCACACGTGGACACTTGGCACCGAGCATTTTCCCAACGGACAAGCTGCGCGCGCCTCGTCCAAGTCGTTGACCACGCTAGGAACTTGCAAGAGATTGATGGGTACCAAAAGGGGCCTTAGTTGGTGAGGCAATTGGAAAGAGAACAACCAGGTATATGGTAGGACTCATAAAAAAAAGAGACTAGAATTAGGAGACCAGAATTTACATTGAATTTACCAACTACACCTGTTTGGTCATGGAAATCTTCGACCTCCATCTTTTATCATTTTTTTTGGTTGAATCCACTCAAAAACAGCTTAAATCCTCCCATCTGAAATCCATTCAACTTCCCCCCCAGCTTCCCCCCAACACCCAACCCCTAACAACCAACCACCAACCACCACCAACATCACCAAGAGACACTCCCGTAGCAGCTCCAGGGCTCACATCGGTGCGGAGGATGCGTTCGAAGAAGGGATGGAGGCCCCAGGCTTCAGCATCTTGATCCTGTGGCGGAACGGTCAACTGGTGAGTCCCGACGTTGATGCAATCTCAAGGTGTTTGTAGCCACCAACTACCAGTAGATGTAGAGATTTTCTATGCAAATGATACAGATTGGATCCTATGATAGAAATACTGATCATGAACAGAAGTCCCCAACCCCCCAAGCACCAAACTTTAGATGGGGTATAATGGAAATATTTACCATATCAACTGGTGAGTCCTAAGAACAATCTCAATTGTTTGTAGCCACCAACTTGAAAGATGTGGAGAATCCAAGATGCAAATGAACAGATTGGATCTTATCATTGAAATACTGTTGACGTTTCAGAAATCCCATCCCCAAGCAAGCACAAAAAGTAGATGTATAAAATTTACCGACGTCACATTACGTGGGATAAAGATAAACTACCTACCAACCTCAACTGGTGCAGATGGTGAAAAGAAATCCGGTAAACTCACCAGTTGAGGTTGGTAGTTTATCTACCATTATTTACCGGGCTTTTTGAAACCATCCCAGGTGGTGATCGCCGGATGTCAGCCATCAACAGTATGTCGATCCATAGGACATTCAACAGGATCAACTGGTGATCATCAACAGATCCATAGGATGAACAGGATCTAAATCTCTACCAGTCATTGGGGAGATTCAGAACCTACTGAGTAGTGGTGGTGGTAGGGGATTGACTTTTTTCTTCCACCAAAAAAAAATAACATGTATATATATATATATATATATGTACAGTATATATATGCACCACTGATTAGCCAACCAAAGCCTACCAAACTCAAAGTTGGATGGTTCCATGTGAACATTTCCGGCAACTCTTTGGCGGTTGGATATGTTTGGCCTCTACACCACTTTGCAGGTCCAGTACCGGCAAGACCTTGGGGTGTGGAGGTGCAACTCGAATGGCACGGAGTTGCAAAAGTGACCCGACATTTTGGGAACCCAACAGGCTACTTGCAACAAAAAAAATCGCGTACTTTCCGAAAAATTTCCATTCCCAACTTCCAACTTCCTCACCACATAATCTCCCGTTTCCTTCCTTTTTTGTCTGTTTGGATTAATTCTCGACTCAAAAATCCTCCTTGTTTTTAGTGAAAAATTATCGCCGAAAGGAAGTTTTTCCGCAAAGCTTGCTTTACCTCCCCCGACCCTTGAGTTGGACCCGTACCGAAGGATCATTCCACACGTGATGTGCACCGGGTTTGGCATTCACCGCCGCCTCCAACTCTGACACAACGCTACGCGCATCACCTGACAACTCTCCAGGAAAAGGTAGATCGCCAAGCACCGTTTAACCGGGAGGATAGCCAAGTACGATACGGGGGCGGGGTGGGGAAGCACTGAAGTTCATACGGAATGTGTTTTTGTTGTTCACAAAAATACGGAAAGTACTTCCGAAATCCCATCGTGATTTTGGCCAAAAAAAACGAAAAACTTCCAGTTTTGAGTTTCAACGCGACCCAAAAAACCAACAAATCTCTGAGTAGGACGAACCCAAGAGTCTTTCTGCAGCGACAGCCATGTCAGGAACATCTTGAGCCAATCGATTGCTCACCTGCAACTTTGAGATGAGATCGTTACACATCAGAAACATGTGGATGTTTCCAAAAAAGGGGGTATATACCCCAAAATGGATGGTGAAAACAATGGAAAACCCTATAAATCCATGGGATGATTTCGGGATACCATTATTTTTGGAAGCTTTCCGGCTGCAACGAAATTCTCAAAGATTGCCGTCAGTTTTGGTTATCTTGTCTTCATCTCCAGTACCTGGTACTCCAATCTCACATGGGATTACTTGTACGTCCATTTAAACCTGCGTTTTTTCAATCAAAGTCTCCCCACAAAAAGAATTATGCACTCCATTTTGCGTGGCGGATCTTCTCACCACTTGTATAATTAGTTGGGCAGCTACAGTAGGTATTTAAACTCTTCACTTACCGACTTACCAACACAAATCATCTGGAGTTCAAAATTTTTCGCTAACAAGATTGCTACATCAATCAACTTTTCCATCTTCAATTCTCTTTGATTTTTGATTCACTAAGAAGTGATCCTGGTACCATCACCAGTGAAACAAAAATCGATCGACTTGCAAAACAAATCGATTCAGTTGTTCCAACCTTCACTGCTCCAAGTGCAAATTGTTTGGCCGCGATCCTGAGGACGTGTTGGCGACGAAAAATTTCAACACATGGATGGATGAGATTTTTTGATGTTTTGGACTGGCTAATTGGTTGGATTTGTTGGTTGATTTACAAAGGCCCAGCGGAGGCAGTGTGGGGCTGAAAAAAGCCCCACACTGTCTGAAGAACTGGCAGAGGGTCAGATCAACAGGTTGGAGATGTTTTTTTTCGGATCTGGGGTGAAGTTCTCATGTCTCAGCTTTTTTGGCAAAAAGAAAGGGATGTCGCAAGGAACAACAAATTTGAATAGTGATCATCTCTCCTTCCAAACCCCGTGACTCAATCATACGTAGAGAGAGAGAGAGAGAAAGGGTATTGAGTACATATATACCAGGAGTAGACTGCAGAACGTCTACGTTTTGGTTTGTGTCATCTCTTTCCTGAACTACTTTTTTGAGGAGTTGAGTGGATATATTCACATTGGGTGTGGGTGTATATATATAAATATATTCACACATAAATTACATCAACAGCACCCAGCAAAAATGCATACAACCGGCCAAGTACTATGCAAGCACCCATTGCCTCAACACGGTTCGCTCAGAAGTAGAGAGTGCTCGAGCGGAAGCCAGGTCCTGCTAACACATGCGAAAACGCCGCGAAGGCAGCAAAGCACCATGCCTATCACAAGTAAAGGTTAAGGTTGGGGCGGTCCTAGTTGTCTACGTGGGTTTCATTATGATGAATGTGCTTGGGAGGGGTAAGCAGCATCCTTTCTCATCATACTAATTGGTTCAACACGGGATTACTATAAAGGATTATAATCATATCTGTCAAACAATTTCAAACAATAGGTAAGCATGAACATATATAATTTCTTTAAAGGAACCCAAAAAACCTGCACCGAATCATCCAATGCTTGCCTTCCTGTCCACCAACCCCCTCCTTAATAGCAAGCTTCAAGAAGGAACGGCGCAAATGCCACTTCATGAACTTGGCGCTGACCACCGGCAGACCCGCATCCTGAGAACACACACCAGAAAAAACACCCTTTTGATCAACGAAAAAGGAGCATCAAAATTTCCAAAAAAAACAAAAAAAACTCCCAGATACCCTATCATCCCACCAAAAAAAAAGCAAATATTCCTCCAACAAACTCACATCAACTTTTTCCGTACAAAACTCCCAAACTCAAAGGCGCCGGTTTTTTTTTTCAACAAAAACTTCCAGGTTTTCAGGCTCTCAGCAAGAAACGAAGGGCAAAGGTCATACACCTCCACCTTAGAAAATCCCAAGGCACTTCAGCGTGACCCCCGTTGTGTTTTTTTTGTCAACAAGGTCGAAGTGCGAGGGGGTTGGGAGCATATGTATGCGATTATATGTAATCATATTATATATATATATATATATATAAATATATATACATTACATAATAGATACAGTATGTATATATAAATATATATATATACATCTAGAATATGTGTTTTTGTATGTGAGATATTGGAGACAAAGTCCGCCGAAACAATTGGAATTGTTCAAGCACCCTTGTTTTGAGATAGACTACAACCATCTATTTTATCCATCAACAGTTTACTCCAAGGAACTAACATAAAATATACCACATACAGAAAAAGGGAGAGAAACTCATCTTCCCAACTACCTTTGAAGGGGGATATGTTAGTTCCCTCCTGGGGTATCTGCTACCGGGTTTTGGTGGGGTCCTTCTCTTGGGTCCGGCATCCTTTTGGTTTTCCTGCTTGAGGTTCCCGGCGCGCCGGTGCCTCCATATTGAGGTGTCCGTAGGTCCTTACAGGGCACCAATTCGGCCGTTTCTCGAAACGGGTGGGAGGATTCTTTGGTGATGAAAAAAGACCAAAAAAACGACGTTGAAGCAGAAGAAAGGATCTTTGGGGCAACCTCCACCCTCCCAAAAAATAAAAACATAACCGTGACTTTGGGATGCAACTTGGCAGTGATTCGGTTTGGAGATCGCCATCACGGCCACTATCGGTCAAGAATATCGTTTGATAGTTTGCAGAACAGCCATAAATCTTGAGAAAGAAATCCTAGTTGGTGGTTTCAACCCAATTGAAAAATGTTAGTCAAAATGGATCATTTCCCCAAATAGGGGTGAAAATAATAAATATTTGAGTTGCCACGACCTAGAATCAGTTTTAATCTTCTCCAACCAACCCTGTCCTGCCCAGCTTCACACTGTTCCTGTTCGGGTACCTTGGGGGTGAAGGGGACGACCCGCCGCTGAGATTTCATAAGTTCATAACAATGACTCTGACAAATTCATATATAATATGTATGTATATATATACATGAATATACATCTAAAAATCAAGACCATCTTTTAAAAACATCCAAGCATCAAACACGTGACGTGGCAACAACTTGTGCAACACTCTCCATATCCCAAGCCTGCCCATCAAATCCATAGACGTTGGTCACGAAGTAATGCCTCAAACGTCCCGAGTAGGTTGCCACCATCCCTCATCGTTCGGGTTTTCCTCGGACTGAGGGTTTGACTCCAAGGGACAACCAATGAGCCATGGAATGAACTTGTCATATAAAGGCAACGGCTCCTGGTGACCAAAATCATTCCAATCAAATCCTCCAAAAACTCCGAATGTTGCCAATGTTTCAAAAATGTTTGGCGCCCAAAAAAAAATCTCTGATTTCCGACAAAAATAAAAGGATTGTTGTCCGGAAAAAGTGCTTGGGAAAAGAAGAACATGTTTCAAAAATCGTTGCCTCTTCAAAGAAAATGAGGAAAACACACAACACAAAAAAGAAATGGCAGGATTTGGACTGTCCACAAACTTTCACACACCTTGAAAGACACAGCATAGTGAAAGTCTTTTACAGCTCATCATTTTTGTGCAATGACAAGCCCATCAAATTGAGGTGTCCTGACTTCTGTTTAAAAAATCTAAAGGTCATCCGGCAGTTCCTACCAACTCTAAAATACAGTTCCATGAGGCCGAATTTTCACCCCTCCTTGGCCATCATGGGACTGGGCGGTATGGCAGAAGTAATCACCAGCATAGCCTTAAGGAGAACAGCCGGATAGAACAAAAAAAGGCGTTCTCAGCCATGGTTCGGAAAAGGGATGTCAAAAGGTGACAGTGTCCAGTCCAAGAGAAAATGATTCTAAACCATCCTGAAGTAGAATAGAACACCGAAAAACACTTCTGTTCATGAAAAAAAGTCCTGCTAGCCAGTTGATATGGTAGATATCCCATTATTCACAACGGGTTTTGTACATCCCAAGTGGTTAGCCGGATTTCTTCCATCAACAGTTTCAAATTGTTCAGTTGCATCTCTCAACCTCTGGGGTTTCCATGCCCAGAAAGCATCGTCTTCCGCTTTCCAACTGGGTATATTGTCGAAGGCCAAGGCTGCCTGAAACCAGGCGAAATCAATCCCTTCTCCCATGTATTCCTCCTCCCATGTCTCAAACCCCCCAACCCCACAAGCAGGTGAAAAAAATCCTCAATTGAGGCCAGAGGTGGATTTTCATGGTTTGGTTCATATTCATGCCTATAAAACAACGAATCTAACCGGTGATGTTGGTGAAGCCTTCACCCCCTGCAACGTTCACCTCATGGATCTCAAGTCAACTGGCCTGACTCTTGAATTTGGGAGGCTCAGCCTCGCACCGTGAAACTTCCAACGGTTACAATGATCTTGAATGATCTTGTAAGCCAAACTTAAAATGTACTTCTCTCCCCCTCGGACAATCAATCATTTGGCCATTTGGACTTCAAGGTATGGTTAATGGGCCCTCTAATTTCATTCTGACTTCTGTGATCCGTTGGAACTTATACCTTTACCAATTCTGTTCAACAGTCCGACACACTGAGATGATAAGAAAAAGCCTCGGTTCCTTACCATTCCAACCAGTCATTCCATCTAAGTCCATGGCAGAAGAACAGGCATGCCAGTCCAATCCGGGCAATCCGGAATTGATGATGGTCAGGCGGTAGTTCTGCAGAGGTGGTAGTTCGGCATGAAAGACATGGGAATTAAAGAGTTTCGGGGAAGGAAAAAAATGTAAAAAACCATTGGAATTGATTTTTTCCCCAAAAATATGTAAATCAAAGAAAACCCGGAGTCTTACACAAAAAAACTCATGTTTTCGCTGCCCAACGATTTCACCAATTGAGCAACGTTCAAAACCCTTATGACATTCCATTATACTTATTGATTTTATAGGAATCCTTCTATTGGCTTTCCCCACAAAACCACGGTTTTTTTCATTGCTCACTTTGAGAGCTCTTGGCTTCGTCAACTCTCGAAATTTTCCGCCTGTGCATCACGCTTCTCTAAAATCAGCATCACCATCCTCAGTGCTGTGTGGCCAAACATGGCCCGTGGGCATCACAGTTTGGAGTGTCTTTTCGCACAAGATGAATCCTTTGTGAATTACTGTATCGAAAAAAATATGTCAGGTGGCTTATAATATATATATATATATATATAATCCCAAAAGAAAAAATGGGTAGTATATTGATACCCTCCAGGAAAAACTAACAAATATATATCTCCTTCAAAAAAGGCCATTTTGAGTCCGATGATTTTCCGAACTTCCCCCCAGGTGGGATCTCCGGCTGAGAACCCACATCCAAGGTCTTGATGCCGAGAGGAATCAGCAAACCTCGTTTTGGAAGATGCGCTTAAGGAAAATTTGGGGATGTTTTTTTGGGGGGAAAGGGAAACCTCAACAAGAATAGATTTTTACTAGAGTTGATATAATAATACTGTTGTTATTTATACATTATAAATACTATAAATGTCAGAGAGAGAGAGAGATACAGTTATTCCTGATTCATATCTACATGTAAATAAAATCATGATCATGTGTATGTCTATATATATATATGTATATATACATGTATATGTGTAAAATTATACGATCTTTATATGCATAACTGTTCCATATCAAGACTTTTATCACCCGCTGAGGCTCAAACGACCTCCTTGATTACCTCGATTAGGCGTCGATTTGAAGATTTCTTTTGTAGGATATGTAGGAAGGTAAGTAGGTCTTGAAAGGGGAAAATGAGATTCATGCAAACCATACCACGGGTTTCCAGTTTTCAGTTTTCAGTAGCAAATTTGATCCCAAATTCTTTTCAGACATTTTTGCATCATGTTTGCTGAATGAAAACCCTCCAATTCAACAGCCACCATTTAAAATCGAACTCCTAGACAGTCCTAGAAGTAGCAAGTGGGGCGAGTTTCACTTGCACATTACCTTGGACCTTGGACTTTTTTCAGGTAGATAGGGCTGCTTGCATCCTCAGTTTCTCAAACTGTTGGACTGTGGTCAACATCTGGGTTATTTCAGTAGAAGCGGACCATTTGGTATGGCTAACCCTAGTGATTAGATAGTCATCCCATTAAACTCTACAAATCACCAACTGGTGCGCTGTGGTCGCGGGTGGAACCTGATTCATGGTGAAGAAAAGATACATTGTTTCAAAACCCACACAGTTGAAGACAAGCAATTTGAAAAGGATGTCTTCAGATATTGAAGGGCAAAGTCTGGTTTACCACTTGCTATGGCGAATCTATGATGAATACTATATATATGAATTATATATCTATATATATTGTGAAGATCTATCCACATGCAAACGTTAATGGAGGTATCCACTCTAGTGTCTGAGTTTATCCATATTTTATCTTAAAACAATTACTTCGGTACTTCTTCTGCAAAGTACAAAATTGGTACATCTTCATGATATCGAACTTGAAAGAAGTCTTTAAATTTGGTAAGTTGAAGAGTTTCATCAAAAATAACACCACCAAGTTTCTTACTTGCCAAAAACTGCAACCTTCCCCCCATCCTCCATCAAAGCTTCCCATCGATCTCCCCTGAGATTTCTGGCGGAGGTTTTGTCGCACGCTCTGAAGCCGGCGGACGTAGGACGCTGCTAAGGAGGGCACCGCGTGCTCCTGATGCGGACCGCGTGTGGATTCCTACCCTTCAGGATGATCTTCCATGTTTGGCTGGGGCATTCTGCCCAGGCATGGTGAGAACACCACACTGAAGATGACGAAAAATAAAGCTGTGTGAATTTGTTGAAAGTCGGAAAAATTTCCACCTTCCAAGATTTCATCAACTTCCATTTTGTTGGGGGGGGATGGGAAATCTCTTCCTTTTTTGGATTTTCGGAATCTGACTGAAGCTGATTCACCACTTCCCAAGAACCCCCACCTCGGCTGCCCATAGGGGTTGCCACTTCTTGAACAACGCCTCTGACCTACCGGGGAATGCTGGTGATGAGGGCCACCAAGGTCGATACTTTGAGTAAGGGGCAGGCATCGTTTGTTTCATCTATCATCCATCAAATCTGGATGTTTCCATCAGAACTTGATGGTGAAACAGATTCAATCATGAGAATATTGAGGTGGTGATCATTCCGGTTGATAGACAATATTTGATGAACCAGTTAGGACCAGTTAGGATATACAACTAGAAGCCTTGAAGGGACAGGATATTCTTCATATCAACTTCTTCTATATCATGGCGGACGGTTTCCTCTGGAATGAAACACCCCCACTTCGCTGGAAAATTTCGGTGAACCATTTCGGTGAACATGGCAGCATGAAGTTTTCTGGAAGAAACGATGTGCCTTTCGGTCCAAAGAGAATATTTCAACATAATTCTCATAGATGATACTTTCTGCGACATGTGAATCTGTAGACCAAATTCCGATCGTGTGATGTCATTGAAATTCCGAAACTAAAAGATCATTAAGACCCCTTAAAATCCGTACATCAAAAATCTCCAGAAGCCCTTACAGTATAGTTATGCTTGACCCCTTCATAAATCTCAAGGGTGTTTCTTTAAATGAATTAAGGATGCAGATCAAAAACCTTTGAGGATTCCAAACGGAGAGGATAGTGGTCCATGCAAAAGAATGTCTTCTGCTATGACGTTTCTCTGGGCAAACATTATCATTTCATTCTGTCGAAATCCATTTGCTTCCATGATGTCATGATGATTGTTTATCCTCCTCGTGTATTTCGCAACGATATCACGGTAGCTACAGTGACATCGCCTACTTTACAACCAATGTCCAACACTCCTCCCAGGCAAATTCTCAACGTGTTTCCGGGCGCCTTTGAAATAGCTCCACTATGTCATGCAAAACATTTTGTTGCTCCGGCAACCTGGGCTGCTTCTCTCTATGACTTCCTTAAAAACATCAAAAATACCCAGCTCTTCTCCAAAATCCATCTTCGTTATATAGATATTATCTATATACAAAAATATCGGACTCCCGCCATCCGTAAAAACCTATGAAAAAATAAACCAACCAAAATTGGCAGCTGCATTTTTTGAGACTGACACCATAATGGCTTACCACCTGCAGGCCCATCACCTCAGATTGTGGCTGAGATTTTGAAGGGATATATAGCTGGCTGGAAAATGGGGACCCGGATTGAGTCGATGTGCTTCCTATTGAAAAAATGGTCATAATCCAGCCAGCTATGTTAGTTTACCAGAAGGTATCCCAATATGTACGTTCGGTTTTATACATCCAAAAGTGGTTGGACGGATTTCTTCCACAACCAGTGGATGTTGGTAGTTTATCCCATCATTTACCTTCATGTTTTATCACCATCCCATATGGGGGAAGATCAACCCCCTGAAAGCTGCCAAGAAGCTGATGCTTTTACAGGCGCCTTCCAAACCCAGCACAAAGGCACGGAGCAAATGTACCAGATCACCACCTGCACCTGGGGATTCAGTTTGGAGAAAACCCCTAGGGATCCTGGCTCACCGGACCTAAACGCATAGTATTTCCTTTAGGTTCCATGACCATTCTCAAAAGGTGAGTGATTGGATCCCTAGGGAAGAACAACCAAGCAACCAAACGACCAACAACCAACAACCAACAACCACAACAACAACAACAACAACAACAACAACAACAACAACAACAACAACAACAACAACAACAACAACAACAACAACAACAGCGACAATGACAACCATAACCAAAATCACGACAAAGTAAAGTGATCCTTTTTTGTCACCCGGGTCATGTCTCATAGTCCATTGTCCAGCGGTTGAGGTCCAAATCCGGCACATGCAAAGCAACGGATTTTCCAATACAGTTTCCTACAAATGAACCAGAGAGTTTCTGGTACTGTATCTTTGTTAGAAACTAAGGAAGAAGAAAACACAAGCAGAACTGGGAAAGTGAGACTTGAAAAGACCAACCAAAAGAGGGAAACAAAACTCAGATGCCTCTTCCATGAAAAGAAGCAAACAAAACTCCGAGGCCCGAGCTTCCGATAAAGCAATCAGCAAATTCGCAAAGGAAAGATCCATGAATCCACAAATATGGCGCAGATCTCAGGGCATGGAGTTTTTTGGTATTGGTTGGGTAAACACCCCCTACCCTGTAACAGTGGATTCCGTGAAGGGTTTATCATATTGGCCCCTTCATAAAATATGACAAATGATAGATGGTTTATCCACTATTACAGGGTTGAGGGGTGGACCCAACATATTGGTGCCCTCTTTTTGTTGGTTCCGAAACCTCCCATTGAGTGAGTGATGCTGATTGATAAACACTCAGGGTCGCAGACTTCTTCATAGCTGGACCTGGGTGAAGATGATCAACATTCTATTGAGGAAGCGAACGCGATTATAGACAGGTCTATCTATGGATTGCTGTATATATATATATACAGCATGTATGTTGTTTTTTTGTCGTGTGACGAACAAAAAGGGTCATGAGTGCGAATATATATATATATATGCATACATATTATATACATGCGCGAATACATATGTGTATATATATATAGGTGTACATATATATATATATATATGCGTGTGTGTGTGATCCTATACACAAATGTTTGGTAAATATCCTGTACATACAGATGTCGCAAACACCAGTCTTTGCTCGAAGGATTATTATCTGACTGAGTGTAATTCCTGCTTTCAGTCGTGAAGGTGTTTGTTTGCATCATCTAAGACCAACCATCTGACCTGCAGCCTCCGAAATCATTTCCATCTTCGTGTTTCCTAAAAGAACTCATGTCCTCATATCTCTACAGCAACGCTCAAATGAAGTAAATAACCAAAAAATAACTCAAAAAAAGTGAAAATGCTATACCATCCATAAAACCTCACAGTTTCTACCCTCCATCCAGGAATCCATCCATCAAGAAACAACAACTTCACCACTGAGAAAGTGACTGAGGGCAAGTTGTTGAGGTGGAGGTTTCTTTTCACGTTGATATCTCGAATTTAGGTATTGCTCCTGGAAATCGTGTCGCATGTTTTTGAACTGCAAAGCATGTATATGTATATATATAGCCGGCATATCTTCAAAAAATGCCACATGGCATAAATTTGGTTTAAATGGATTTTCACTGGATTATCAAAAAAAATCATTCAACAAATATCTCCAGCCACAAGTCGTTGTGCCTTAGTTTTTCGTAGGAGATAGTTTGGAAGTATCCAAAAACCCAAAAAACTCATGACATGCTAGTTGGTGGTTTCAACCCAGTTGAAAAATATTAGTCAAAATGGGAATCTTCCCCAAGTAGGGGTGAAAACAAAAAAGATTTGAAACCACCACCTAGCATGCGTATAAAAACGAAACAATGTATAGTGTATAAAATGGATCCATATCTACAATCTACCACCTACATGTGAATTTAGATAGATGATAGAGTCTATCTCCGTTTTTAAAGGTCTTCAAAATCAGGCCCGGATTTTTTTTTCAAGAACTCACGACGTCTAATCTCAGCCCGCCCAGCATCACTGACTTCCCTGTTGGCTTCCCAAGCCTCGACCTGTTGACTTCCCAACATCGTATTGTAGAAGGTAATGCGACGCCTTGGTCCAACAGCTAAGGCGGCTGTTGCCGAAGCTGAAGACACCCCGGGGTGTTTCCTCAAATGGTGGTAGTAGGAAAACCCATGGTTGTTGGGGAAACCCACCATTGTAGGAAACCCCCATAGAGATGAACTGAACTTGGAGAAATTCGGTGTTTTTTTCTAAAGGATCTAAGTGAAATTTTGAGGTGGAATGAAAGAACTCTCAGGAAATCACCACCTTGATAGATGTTTTTCTTTTAACCCGACATATTTTTGTTGAATCGTGGCATCAAGTTCAATTCAAGTGGTGCAGGAGTTCTTCCAGCATCATACACACCTGAAAACTAAAAGATCACGCTGGCGCTAGTTCGAAATTGAGTCCTTTCCTTTTGGGTCCCAGTCACTTTTTGGCCGGCACCCTCATTCACTTCGAGAGAAGTTTGCAACTTACAGCAGACTTCAACCAAACTAGTTATAGCTAGTTGGTGGTTTCAACCCATTTGAAAAATACTAGTCAAATTGGAAACCTTCCCCTAGTAGGGGTGAAAATGAAAAATATTTGAAACCACCACCCAGATAGTTGTCCATGAAAAAAGACTAACAGGTGCTATGATCTCTTGGTCAACTTCCAGATTGGCACAAAAAGTTGAACCACAAGATTTTGGAATCATGGCGGCATTTTCCCCATTTGTGGAGACAAAAATTCCCCCATGCCTCATGGTAGATGGTTCAACTACAAAATAAAAAAAGCGATTGTAACGAGTTAAGATGCTTCCTAACATGGGACGTATAAAAAAGTATGCCAAGTATCCAGGATTCAAAAAATTCGTCCATAGGTCATAAGTGAAAAGGGACACTGAAAAACTACAAAGGTTTTAAGTTCCTTCTGGTCAACCAAGACAACTTGCTGGAAACGGAAGGACATTTCCATTGCCATATTCGTTGAGGTCACTTTCGTTGACCACCAGCATTCAACGGAACACGCCCGAGGCCAGGCCCCCCCGACAGCATGATGCCACCTGGCATTCCCCGTGCACTGCTGCTGGCAAAGAGGAGGAATCCAGCCTGACGCCAGGCTGGAAGTGTGTCCAACAAAAAGGATCATATGGATGTTTCCAAAAATAGGGGTTTTCCCCCAAAATGGATGGTGAAAATAAGGGAAAACCCTATGAACAAATGGATGATTTGGGGGGAAAACCCACCATTTTCGGAAACACCCATATTTTAGTCATGAAATTTTTGGGAGCCCTCAAAAAAAAATCTGAGTTTCTCACAGAATCCATGGGTCCCATTCGTCTTAACTAAGAGACCCCCCCCAGGCACCATGCTTGGATTTCCACAGCATCGACCAGTTTGGTGCAAACCAGTTGAAAATCCACCTCCAACCCACCGTTCAAACCCACCTGTGGCACTGCATAGGGTGACCCTGTCAACAATCCAGAAGTCGTGGTCAAGATCTCCAATGGGCTCACAGGACCTGCGTTTTCGACCGAAAAGGGTGGTCATTTGATGAAAATGAATTCAACACACGCAGAAGAACATAGATGTTGATATTATGTATCTTAAGAAAAGACATCCACAAAACTGCAACCTATTACGGAAATCGTACTATATATCTATATTATATATGTCAAAAAGTAGATCTTCATGGCATTTTTGTGGCCTTCATCCCAATCAAGGTATACACTACATGTTCAAAGTTGAAGTGGCATTTTTGCACCCCAAAATGAAGTCATGAACGCCACAAGACCTGCTTTTGCCACAACAAACGCGGCTGTCTTTTTTCTGCTCACGGCATAGGGGTTGTCTGAAACGAAACTTGGCTCTCAATCTCTTTGTCATGAGATTAGTTGCCTAGAAACTGGAGCCTTCAGAAGACTAGTTATATACCTCTTGCGTGAAAAGCAAAACTTTCCCGCAGGTCATGGATTCAGTTCCAGTGGTGCAATAGGATAACGGCCTCAAAGTGCAAAGAGAAAAATCCCATTTCGCACATGCAAAAATTTCAGCAGACATCTCTCTTTGAAAAACTGGCGAACTCCAAAATCCACCAATTCTTCAACGGGGTTCATCCTGCCAAGGTTCTGTACCCACCACAGTGAAGATCACACCAAACACAAAGATCAGAAAGCCTGCCACCTGCGCAAGCAGCAGCATTTGTCGAGATGTAGTTGTTTTCCATTGCTCGGCTGATCCTGGCAGATGCACCCCCATGCAAAATGTGACCCGAAACGGCTTCCCAAGAACACTTCTTTTGTGGTTCCGAACGTTCCTATACGTATGGTCCCTTCTTCCAAAGACTGATGCTCAAATGACGGGGATTTCCGAAAGGTTGCCCCAGAGAAAGTCAACAAACAACAAGCGTTCTGAAACAGCTAAGGTGAAACATGCGTTCAACATCACCTGTGCACAACAAGCAATCATTTCATCCAATCCTGCCAACCCCAACGAACCAACCCTTCAACCCGGGACACAGCTCACACACACCCCGTCCTTTGGACAAAAGTGACTGTTGTAACCCTCCAACCTTCGCCCGACACTGCATACGACAAGTATAAAAGAAAAGAAGGCCCGGGAGAACGAGGCAAACCATACCTGCCGGCGGGTTGGGTTCGGTTGGTTTCGTTTGAACAACATCCATTCCCAAAGTTGTCAAAGGTTGAGGTCTGAGAGTTGAAAGTTGAAACCATGAACTATACTGTAACTCAAGGGTTTTTGTTGGCACAACTCCCCTACACAACGAACTTGCCAAAATTGGCCGGGTCAATTAGTGAGGTGGGGCTCAAAATTTCTGTGCTTCTTTGATGTTGTAACGTGGCACATTGATCCATCGAAAGGATGTATGTTGAGCCCATGGCAGTAGAAAGTGAACATTAACGGTTTTTTTTCATCACTTTACAACACTACTTCTGGGGGGGGTCATAGAGACCCAACCTGACATACCCCTTGGTGGAAGAAATCCCCATCCCCAAGCACCCTGACATCTATGAATACTCTGCAAACAATGAGAGATATTTACCATCAACTAGGTGCAGGATTTCTGAACCATCAACAGTAAACACGGTACTGGAAACAACCAACAGCCCCACTTACTCCCCCGAAATTTAACATGGAACCTGAAAATGATGGTTTCCAAGAGGAACTTCCTTTTCTAGGGACTTCTTTTCAGGTTCCATGTTAAATTTCGGGGTGTACCCAACTGATTTGTGGCCAAAAAACAGCCCATAACTGATCCAGCCAGAGCATTCACCACACCAACATCTTCACATCGAACTGCAACGGCATATGTGAAAAATACCAACCTCGGGTCGCTACAGAAGTTGCAAAAACAACAGGAATGCGTGACACAAGTTCTGAAAAACCCAATTTTTTTTTGGCTCAAATTTCATTTTAAAGATCCCCAAATTTCGTGTGTAAACACGGCGTTTTCAAGAGAAAAAGATGAATGGCTTGCAAAAAGAAACAACAAGGAACACCTCGGGTTTTTTGCTAATCACAAAAGACAAGAAGCAAGAACGTGGTCTTATTCCCCGGTTTTTGTGCCAACTTGTGATTTGGCGAATCTGGGCTTGGTCCTAAAAGTCGTGTTAATTGCTCGGATCTTCGTTGCCATGAACTTCCAGTGTAACTTTCTTGAAGCTGCCGAAAACGTGGAGATTGAATCAAGTCCCGTAAGCACGGGAGGGAAGACCAGTGTTGTCGTACCAACAACGTTAAATTGATGGCCGCTTCACGGGCCGAATTGAAGACCAACGGATAGGTGAAGGCAATGGAAAAACCCATGCCAAGCCAGGCCAGTAAAATGTTGAGCTGAGGGCCGTAATTTTTTAAGACGTTGCCCTCCACAGCATATTCAAAACGTCGAAATCCAGCCCATGCGAATTCAGCATAGACTAGAAATGCTACAGAGTAAGCAATTCCAACCAGCACAGTCCAACGTGCAAGTGTAGGATTTGCTAGCTCTGAGAAGACTTTGGGCGCATTGTAGTGCGCTACAAACGCATGACAGTACAAAGCAATTGCTTCAAAAATGCCAAAATTCCAGTTGCACATTCGCACATCTTCGCTGATTTCTGGAGGGCTGTTCAAATGGGAGTCGTGAATGACGACGAACAAGACATATACCAAGACCCCAAGACCAAGGATTGATGTATACGCCAAGCGTTGCAGATCTTTTGCCAAGGAGAGAGGCAGTAGAACCGATGCCGTAATCACACTCTGATTCAATGCACGGTTCTTCGCCAAGATGTGCTCCGAGCCCAATAATCCTTCAAAAGACTTTGTTGTGAAGTCACCGATTAGAATGATGTAGCAAATCAACGTAATCCAGCCATTCAGAAAAATGGTCATATCAATGAACCATGCAGATCTAGTTCCCAGAATCATATTCCACAAGTCGCGAAAGGAGTTGACTCGGCAGGAGATACAGCAGTAGCCAATCATCCAATAAGAGCTGGCACTCAAAACACCAATCGTTCCCAAAATGATCAGTCCCGGAATGGGACTAGCATGACGCAGTCCCACTGGCAGGCTAAAGATCCCAGCTCCAATCCTGATGAAAGATCGGTGGACCGAAAACATCATCGTCGTTTACTATTCACTACTCCTCCATCGCTCGGGTTTCGGGCATTTCAATGGAAAATGGCATTTTCCTACTTTTCTGAAGGAAACGATAGTAGAAGAACTCCGGTTTCCACTTTCATGGTTCTGGGAAGATTAGAAAGGCTGAAAAAGTGAAACTGAAACTTGTCTTAAATCTGTTGTGTAGCACGAGCAAATGTGTATTTCTCATGGAATGGATAGGCTCCAACCTGCTGTGTATCGGAGTGTTGGCTGCACAAGCACAATCCAAACAAAAAATGCCCCAGAAACATCCCGAAAACAGGTGACATCCCAACAGTTCAAACATATTGTTGACTGGTTTTTCCAAACTACACTGAAAATCAAATCCGAGAAGCATGTTCTTCAGCAAGGTAGGTACCTTAAGAAGAGTGCAATCTCAGATTTATGTACACAAAAAAATGGAATTCGTTGAGGTTGCGACGATGAGAGCAATTGAAGATCCTGGAGAGCTCTCCGGTATTCCACTATTCCTGGCCAAACAAAATGTTCCCCTTGAAATAGCACAATGAAGGAGCTTCCGAAATGATTCAACTGACCCACCATGGTTTGGCCAGTTTGGCCACTTGGCTTGACAATGGACATGGCCCCGCCTTGCTGTCTCTGTGCTGTAGGACGACATGCTGGCTTTCTTCGACGTGGCAAAAAGGGCAAACAGCTAACCAACCAATAAGCTCAAAAAGCGGCGGATGGGGTGTGGGAAGTGACCAACCGCTTGGGATGGTGGGTTTGATAGGGACGTTGTGAACAAAAAAAGCCATGGCAGCTGCAAAGGGAAGAAAATGGGAAATCAGTATCCCTTTCAGTTCTACGTACTTGGTACTCCTTGAAACTTGTACAGAAGTACTCCAGAGCCCAATCCCTACAAATTGTGCTCTGTTTATGTGTGTGTGTGTATATATATATTTATATATATACATATCGCTAGAACCCAAATGGCCCTTGTGTTGGACGATTGGACTCAGAAAATGGAGGGTGCACCCTTGAATTAATAAAGGTCAGGCTGGGGATTCTAAATGTAGATATACAGTGTATTACATATAGTGTATTCTGTATAGTAGACATATCATGTACATGCAATATATGTTTTAAATATTTCATACATTACATACAGCAGTACACAAGAGGAATTCCACCACCCCCAAGCTTCAAACCTTGAACACGTCTCCCTGCATCATCTGTACCCAACCCTGCAGCAGTGCTTCCTTGGTGGCCCAAGGAACCGAGTCGTTGGATTCTTTGAGTTTCAATATGTGAAGTTTACCATTTAACATCAAAATATTCCAGAGATATGTTTTTGTATCGTATACAGTATACAATAGATTGTGAATATAAATAAAGATTGAAACCTATTTTTAGGAAAAATTGATGTAGACCCCTGAAGTTTAACATGGAACCTGAAAATCAACCAATGGAAAAGGAGATTCCTTTTGGAAACCATCATTTTCAGGTTCCATGTTAAACTTGGGGGGTGTAGAGCGATTTGACAACCAACATGCATTGATTCTTCATGATTCTTCAGCCTTTCATGGTCCAAGCTCCGCGCCAATGTTGATCTCCTTTTCCGTGGCTTGCATTCCGTCAAGAAAGACGAGAACCTAAGGCGGAACAACAAGGGAAACGAAACAGCCATCAAAAAATCTGAAGCAATTTGGGTTCAAGTGGATTGTAAAAGAGGGATCTTTAATGTGCTAGAGTGACTAAAGGGATCCAAATCATACTTTCCTGATAAGTCTGAATGGAATGGAAGCATATTTCAGAAACCTCCAATGTCTTGCAACTGTGAATGATGATTCCGGGAGCCATAACTACCATTTCGGGTGATTTCGAACATGTTTCAAAATGGATGGTTTATAATGGAAAACCCTTATCAAAATGGATGCTTTGGGGGCCCCCCCACTTTCATCCATCCAACCACTATTTCGCAGTGACGAGTTACTGTTCGATCCTGACAATCTGATGTGATGGTCACAGTGTGCCATCGATCTGAACGAAGATACCTGTCATTGGTTCAAGGCCGAGGATTCGGATCGTTGGGTTCACTGGAAGTTAAATTGACATTGGGTTTTCACAGGATTTTGAAAGAAACCTAAGGGAAACTTTCAATGAGAAATCATCCCTACAAGAAAGAAACACCTTACACCTTCATTTTTCTTCTTTTTGGCCGGAAGTTCTTTTTTTGCTCCACAGAAAAATTTGCCCTGGCCTGTTGCTGGTGACAGACCTCTCTGCCAGGCCTGCTCTGAGAAAGCACCTAAAAAGATTTTTCGAGTGCGACGCACTTGGAGAATCAGTGTGGTCCATTGTGACGGACACAAGTGAACTTCTGCACACCCGAATTTATACGGCTTATAACTAGCCATGGTTGGAAGATTTTCTAGTAAACAACATGACATACAACATCGCATATTCTATATAAAAAACTTATGACTTTTACCCGTCTAGGTCTAGGTCCAACTGATCGCCCAAGTGGAGGAAACTTATACTGCTCTGTTCGAGGCTCAATTGTATCAAACCACCCGGGAAGGAAATCAGATACAAGTTAAACCACAACACCAGACTAGCAGGAACTTGAGTCTTCAAGCTTTATTGGCATCTGCAATCAATGCATCACTGAAACACCGAATCAAAGTCATGGCTGTCATGGCTCATGTTGAGTACCATACTGCGGACCCTTGGCGGCTTTCTGACCATGTGCTTCCTCCGAAACAGCAGCTCGAAGGCTGCAAAAGTACAGGACAGCCAAAAAAATGGTGCAAATTTAACAAGATGAAATTGCATAAAATGCTCAAGATGCTGGGAGGACATTCCCTTTCTAGAGTATCAGATTTGAATTTCCACATTGATCCACCACAATTTGTTTTGTTCCGGAATTCGATTCAGAAGGGTAAGGGAAGCCAAGACATGTTTCAAGAATTCAATGAAAGTCCTCATCCAAAAACTCACATCTAGAATCTAAAAACAGCATTGGCTCTAGATACGGAGGTCCCTTTATTTAAAATGTTGACACCAATCCAGCACTATTTCCTACGAATATTGTTGATGTTTACAAAGATACGCGGCCACTGTAAGCAGTTGATATGGTAGTTGATATGGATGTTTCCAAAAATAGTGGTACCCCCCAAATCATCCATTTTAATAGGGTTTTCCATTGTAAACCATCCATTTTAGGGTACCCCTATTTTTGGAAACACCCATATGGATCGATATGGTATGTGTACCCGTCAACTGGTAAATCTCCCGTTCATCGCGAGCTTAGCCGCTTCAAGCATCACAACCGTATCATTTGCATAGGGACTTCTGGGGGGGGCCTTCGTGTGAGACACCCTATCTTTTGATGGAAGAATGATGGAAGTAATCCGGCTAACCAGTTGAAAGTGGTAGTTTCTCGAACCGCGAGGTGATTTTTTGGGTGGGATTTCTGAACCACCATCAGAAATCTTGCAGCACCTCTTGTGTATGAAACCCTATGGAAAATGGGATATTCTCCATATCAACAGGTTGCAATGGTCCTCTACCAACTCCATGTCCGTCTTCCGGATGGTCACCTGAGCATCGATACGGCAGATACTCAACATGTTTTTGTTGAGATTCGCCAAAGGAGAAATGAAACGACAAATGGGATCTGAACAGTTCAATGTAGACCCAAAAAAAACATGAAAATATCTTGGGAATCTAATATGAGAAATCACAAATGATTCTCCATACAGAAAATCCGTGAATTTTTGGGGCGACCCCAAAAAAACGGAGATTTCTGAGCCTACCACCCAGCCGCGCGGATCAAACTTATCATCCACATCAGCAGTCGCCTTTTGTTGAAGGTTTGGTGGTCGGCTGGGTATCCCACGAACCGAAACAAAACGTGGAAAACACTCCCTGAAACGAACATTTCGCACCCTGAAAATAGGCCTAAACGACCCAAAAGGAAACGAGTTTCGTATGAACCCACCATCCATTTTCAGGGCCGATGTCATGTTAGTTTCAGGGAGGGGATGCTCCATGGCACATAAGTATGCCATGGGACCCATCCAACTGCCACATTAGAAACATCAGTCCTTTATACTAAACAAGGCAACGACCAATTTAGATGCAATTGATTTTCCCCGACTTGCACACCCCAAAAAACAACCAAATCTCAACCAACATAACCAACTGCTAAGCAAAAGACCACCTTCCGAAATATGTTTGAAAGCCAAAAAAATGGGCAGAATCGCAACCATTTGCGCAGCCTCTCCCATTTTCCGGAGGCGAAGTTTGTGTGTTCCACTGTTGTGATACTCCCGCTCCTGAACAGGTTCGTTCAAGTTCCCGGGAACAGAAGTTTGGGAAACTTCTCTTCTAGCCATTTTTTTTTAAAAAAAAACACGCTAAAATCAGAAACAAAAAAACTTTCAAGCAACATATTGAAGGAATGCTTCCTATCTCAGTAGACATCCAATCTTTCCTTCAGAACTTCACTTCCACAAACCGCACCTTTCCCAGTTCCAACTCTTCATTGTCGGGATCTGTGATGGAAATTCCAGAGATTCCTGAACCATCCAAGTCCAGGGTACTGAAAAAAAAACTGAACAAAAACTATGCAAAAGACTAATCAACTGGAAACAAAAACCGGCCTTTGTAGTCATCAAACCATCCCAAAACCTGACGTGATGTTGTGTTTCTTTTTTCGTGAAATCTGTGGAAATCTTTTAGTCTCCAACTATTGTGTCTTCACCTCCGTTTGTAGAAGAAACAAACAGAAAGGTCATCTGCACACGTTCAACAAACAAAACAGGTGAAGACCTGAAACCTTACTGGAACATGTTGGCTGCATAATTTTCAGGGTGTACTCAGGATGGTCCGCGAATCTCTTCAAGCTGCGAACGCTGCGAACGCTGCGACGACGCAATTCATTCTGCTTGTTTGGACACGCTGCGTAAGCCATGAAAGCTGTGAAAGCCGTGAAAGCTGCGAACGCTGCGAAAGCTGCGAAAGCTGCGAACGCTGCGAACGCTGCGAAAGCTGCGAAAGCTGAGAACGCTGCAAACGCTGTGAAAGCTGCGAATGTTGCCATAGAACTTCAAAGCTTTCTCAGCTTTAGCTTGAATCTTTCGTAGCTTTCACGGCTTTTCTGTGCAGGGGTGTTTCAGT
>DF243722.1:0-13828 GCA_000507305.1 Breviolum minutum Mf 1.05b.01 | reverse complement strand
ACAGGTTTGGGCATGTGTGAAGTATGTACCGAAGCTGTCGATTGCGTAGCATTTTGAAAAGGACGTCATTCAAAAAACAAAAAACGCGAAAACACCACGACGGTTTTGGGCCCGCTGGCAAAAACATGTTCTTTTAATGCTGTTCTTTCTTCGTTGTTAGCTTGACAGCTTGACAGCAGCTTGCACGCTGCGAAAGCTGCGAACGCTGCGAAAGCTGCGAAAGCTGTGAAAGCTACGAAAGCTGTGAACGCTGCGAAAGCTGCGAACGCTGCGAAAGTTTCGCAGCTTTGAAGCTTTCACAGCTTGAACGTTTGGTAGCTTTCACAGCTTTCATAGCTTTCACAGCTTTCACAGCTTGGGAGTTTTAACGGGACCGTCCTGAGTACACAATGATAATTTTTGGGAGAAATCTCATCCAATTCACATCTCAAAGCAAAAACAAATTCAAACACAACCCCAGCAACCTTGAAATCTTTTGACCAGGTCTTTTCTGAATCGGTACCATCAATGATCTCGAAAGTATGCCAGCCTGAGCAAGTCAAAGTCCATGCCAGCAAGGGTCTATACTGTTGGATCTATCATACCTATGACTCCACAATACATAGCGAGCTAATAGCCCCCCCAGTTGGTGGATCATCCCAAATTAGTAAGTGGTTAGGATCACCCCCCATTTATAAGCCATTTAGGCCATTGGGAAGGGGAACAACAACAGTTAGGGGACTTACGATCACCATGGTTATTACCCACTTACTAACCGGGATGATCCTCCAAGAAGTAGAGGAAAATCTTTTTCTGACTGCACGTTTGGGATCATCAATCGAAACAAAAACAAAAACAGCTCTTTTGAAGCCACTATTTTTTTGGGGGGGATAAAACATATGGCTGTTTCCAAAAATAGGGGTACCCCAAAATGGATGGTTTATAATGGAAAACCCTATTAAAAGGGATGATTTGGGGGGTACCCCTCTTTACGGAAACCCCCATATCTTGAAGCCAATTTCCAGACCACTCCGTCCTTGGGCTCTGACCAGTCTTGCGAATGGTGATCCGGACCACATGCATCGTACGATCTCGAGGTGTCCAACCTTGGATTTTACGAAAAAAAAAAAAAAAAAAAAACCTCCAAAGATCTCCTGAATTCATGAGAAGTATCATCAAAGTCAAGATAAAGACTTCCACCCAAAAAGATATATGCGACTCCTAGACTTCTAAAGGTCCTCGTCATAGTGACTTTTTGTTGTCTAAGAGTCAAATTCCTACATGGCATGTTTGTTCCAAAGAACAACTCCTGAGTCGGGGCCCCTGCCCATGCTTGCTCCTTGCTCACCATCTACTCCTGCAGAACCACCTTCTATCCCAGGTCGGAAGTTCAAAGTCTTCAATACCTCAGCAGTGGAGCCACCATCGTTTTGTGTTGCGAAATGCTTGGAGGATCGATCATCGCAGGACTTTGTTTTTGTACGTGGTTATAGGATCACCCGGGACCCCATTTATAAGGCAAAAAAACGGCCCATTTTGGAAGGGGGACTTGTGATTTCGCCATGGGTCTTAACTATATAATTACTTACAAACTGGGATGATCCTCCAAGTGGGGAGCCAGCTCTCAATTTCATCCGAGCTATGGCTATGTCGCAGCCTGCTGGCTCCCTCGCCCCGTTTTTTCACGGTGCCCGAGGACCGCACTCCTTTGGAGCAGACACGGATAGAAGTGGCAGCAGTACCAAAGTCGCTGCCAAAATAGCCTGCCATTTTTGGCTTTTTTTTGACGACAACCCATGGGGGGTGTCAACTAGCAGTGCCTAAAATGGTAAAATGGATGGAGATTTGGGGAAGATTCATCTCTGCCCAACGTTGATTGAAATCAATTTTTCATTTGGCCATTGACTTGGAGAAATAAAAAATTGTCCAACCTATTCACCGGAACTCCACCGGGTTTTTGGCACTTCTTCCGGAAGAAATGATCCAACCATCCAACCATCCACCATGGCTCCAAGCTCCAACCATCCAACCTGCTTCGACTTCAACCACATATTCTTCCGGCTCCATGGCATCAATCAAGTCACCTTCAGCTTGTTTCGCTGCATCCGCCTTGGTCCGTGCCAATGGCCGGGCAATGGAAAATGTTTGGGCTGGAGTTTGGTGGTGAACCAATAAAACTTCGTGCTGTTTGAAACGTACCAATGATTGATGGGGTTGCAAACCGGTGATATGGTTTTAGGTATTAAAGCCTATTCTTGTTGCATATTTCCAAGTCGCAATTCCACTAGCAGTTTCCTAGGTTTCACCACTAATCATCATCAACCACAGGTTGACTCTCAATCTTGGTGAAGATTGAGAAGCCCCCAATGACTTCATGAAAAAAGGGCCTGGAAGAGTCACCAGCAGCTCAACAAAGGAGATATAACACATATACATATATGCATCTATCTGGCCATAATAGTTCACCGGTTCCTAGATTTTCCTTGAAATAAGAGGATTTCCCGAATCCTCAGCTACATTTTTGGGTGAGGTCCTGTGAGGTCTCTACAACTTGACCAGAAGTGTGTGATTTAAAAAAAACATACAAACTAAATTAACAGTTTATTCGGAAACCAATGGATTTGGGGGGTCCTGAAGTATGAGACACACAAACTGCACTCAATTGGATTGCTTATTCTAAGCCTTGGGACCTTCAATCCTCCCCAGGCTCCCCCGCCTTATATCGGATCCTCAATCGTCTTTCACCGGTTGGAAGCCTTTTCGGTGGGATGCCATCCTGACACGAAGCAAGGCAGCTTCGGTCGTTGATTGATGCTTCTCCGGGAGTCCACTAAATGGTTTTTTTTCGTTGATTCGATCGGCCAAAAAACATGTTTTTGTTGGGTTGAAAAAAAAAAGTATCCTAGGTTACCACTTTGAAGCACCAAGCAAAACAAAACAACAACAAAAAAGAGGGTTGACAGAGCCTCCACCACCACCGCATTGGCTGGAAGGCGACATAGTTCCTGCCAAAAAAATCCACAAACATCAATGGTGAATGGGTGGTGATCCATGGTCCATTTCATGACACCGGAGTCACAAAAGGAAGCACCCTTCCAGACCTTTCAAGATCTCAAGGATGGATACTGTACACCCCCAAAAATGAACGAATGTCCCCTAAAAAAAGGGACTGTTTCAATAGGAAATACATCTGAACCAATCATTGATCTTCAGGTGACATGTTAGTTTTCCTGGGAGTACATATCTAAAAAGATGGCATTTTTCGACCCACTGCCTTGGAATTTGGATCTGCTTCCGCTGACACCACCAAACCATTCTCTTTGGTAAGAACCTGCCACGAAAAATGTACCACTTCAAACAAGACAAGTACAACATCAAAACCATGACGAAGTTCACATTCCTTTTTTTTCCCCAAGGAGGGAAATCAAAAAAAAAAGCGGCCTTCAGAATTTGCTCCAAGAACCAACCAGGTAACCACAATACTCCGCACAATGCGATGTCATCCCGAGATGTCTTCAAAACACCAAGATGCCTTCCATTTTCTCTTGTGAGGTTTATCTTCTGCCACCTCATGATGAAGTCATCCGAGATCAACCAAGACCCAAAAGGTCCGCGTTCATAGCTTCATATATTGGATGTGTTTTTTTCCTTTTCGGGCTTCGACATTCATGTCGATGGGTGAATCTCCTATCAAAAAGGTTTAGATATACGTATATACACATATGTATATATATATATATACAGTTATTATATATATACACAGGTATCATATATACAGAGACACATGTCATTCTGAATACGCATATATCTATACACACATTATATAGATCTATAAATGAAATCCTTCAAAGTAAGGCTCTGCAACAAAGCATTCGTGTTTAAGAGTTGTTTCCCTTACCAGCTGAGACAAGCAAAACTTGGAAACGGCTTTTTTACCTGGGCTACCAGGCAACACAGAGCTCATCCGTTGAGTGCGGATCTGGAAAACTGGCCTGAAACAGAGACCTCACAGGTCCATGAAGATTGCGGCTATAGATTGCGGGACCTAGGATTTGATGCCTAATGAGTTAACTGGAGGTTGAAGAAGGAGAAAATTTGAAAATGAAAAGAAAACCTGGTTTATTTGAATAAATTTCAAGATTTGCCAATGACAAATGCTCATGGATATGCTGTTTAGAGAAAACCTTGGTCTCTACAGCCTAGAGAAGTCCAAAAATCATGGCAAAGCAAGGATACCAAGTAGCGAAGCACACATGTGAATGAAAAAAAAACTAAACGGATCATCCGTTTTGGGCCTCGATTTGGTCCATTTATCCATGTAAGACAGACACTTCACAGTTGGAAAATGGCAACATGGACCTTAAAAACATGTTTCTTCTTGCACATCACAGGGATTTCTCAGTGACTCACCAAGGAGAATCGCCCAATCTGCGATGGCTGTCTGCCAGCCTCACCTCTTGTCCAAGGTGCTACTGTTAGTGGAAGAAATCCCATTCCCAACCACCCGGGATGGTGCTAAAACCCTGTGAATACTGGCATCAACCACCACCTATCAACTGGTGGTGATCGCAGGATTTCTGGGTTGCCATCAGCACATCCCTGATCCCTCAAAAGAACTCAGGTCTTCAATTTTTGTTGGTAGGTTTATGGTAGGTTTAATCCTGGAGATTCACAGGAAGCCGTGAGGGGTATACGAAATTTATCTGTTTTTGGTGGCAGTGGTTCCCGTAAGTACCCCCGTGTGGTGAAGGAAATCAAATAAAGATTGAAAAAACATATTGATTTTGGAAGATCCTATATAAGCCAAGCAAAAACCCTATAAATTAGTGTTTAGCGTTTAACCCTGTTCCTAATTTTGGAACACACGTCTTCAAATGGTCACTTTGGAATGAAAGATGACACCAGAGCGCATTTGTACTAGTTGTAGATCGGTCAGGACTAGACTGAAACCCACAGCGGCTGACCTCCATCATATCAACAACAACAACAACAACAACAACAACAACAACAACAACAACAACAACAACAACAACAACAACAACAACAACAACAACAACAACAACAACAACAACAACAACAACAACAACAACAAAAACAAAAACAAAATAGAAATATAATATATAAGATGAGATCA
This sequence comes from Breviolum minutum Mf 1.05b.01, assembly GCA_000507305.1. NCBI lineage: Eukaryota > Dinophyceae > Suessiales > Symbiodiniaceae > Breviolum > Breviolum minutum. The sequence goes on along the minus strand of DF243722.1, from coordinate 8,715 downwards.
AATAAAATGATTTAGGTGCACCCATCTCCCAATTATATGCACCCAAGTGAACTCACAAGGCGAGTGCTGAAAAGCCTTAACCAGCGAGTTGCAGCTAAAATAGTGAGCACATCTGGGCTGAATCTAAGGCAATATAACCAAGCTCAGAGTGATTTCCAAGGTCCTTCTTAATCCACCACCAAAGGTCCACAAACCCTCTTATACTCATCATCATCATCATCATCATCATCATCATCATCATCATCATCATCATCATCATCATCTTATAAAAACCCTACCAAACCCAATCCCCAATCCAAAAATCCAAATCCACCACCTCTAGAGAGAGCGTATAACGAGGAATCGGCTCGCCAGGTCGGAGCCTCGGTAAATTCTGGTTGAAAACGGGATCCTTAGCCTTCATGGTTGCCAATGAAGGCTAGTCCCTGTGTTTTTAATGGCTCGGTTTTCATACCCGCAAATATACAGCAAATGAACCAGGGTGAACTGCTCAGATGTTGGTTTCATTGCGTTATGTTGTAGTATTTCTTCTTGTTTGAACAATCACCTCCCAATTTCTTGGACCTGTTTTTTGGGCAAAGGCTGGAACTTTTGGATGTTGTTCCCACAAAAAACGCCTAGCGGCTGTTTATGATCTTTCTATTTGCTGGGTGGCCCTTAAGTAGGGAATGGAGGAATGAAATCATAGATGGTTATGATGGGGATGAAACTTCCCTCATTCCCTACCAGGGGCCAGCCATCAGATTGCTTTTAAAAAAATGTTAGTCAAAGAGTTGTGAGAAAAGCCCTATACACCCCGAAAATGAACGGCTGGAACCCAAAGTCATGGAGGTTTGGAAGATGTTTTTCCTTTTCCAATTAGGTGATTTTCAGGTTCCATGCTAGTTTTCGGGGTTGTACTTCATGCCGAAGTTTAACCACTGAGCTATGAAACTTCTCATGCCGAAGTCCCCTCAAAGGCACTCTGAGGTAGGTGTTCCTCGGCCGTGGTGAAACGCTTCGAGCCCTGAGAATAATCAGTTGGACCAAAACAAGTCCCGATTTTGCTGGATTTTACACAGGGATTCTCCAAAACTGAAAGCCTAAGCATGGTGAAAATGTGCCACGGTATTTAGATGAGGTCATCAGTTTCCAAACAAAAAAAAACATTCCAACTGATCATGAAAGTAAGGTCTGCAAGTGTGACCCAAATCTTGAAAGGAATCAAAAAAAGAAAAACACAAATTCAGATAGGAGACTTGAAAGGAACCACAAATTCAAGTAGATTCCTGTTAAACACAAGAAAAAACATCTGCCATGAAAGATGTTTTGGGGTCTACTCATATCGTCCCCATGGCTTGGAAACAGTGAAAACTCCAAGACACTTCTTCAGATGCAGGTAACTTTGACCTGAAAACAAAAGCAGGTTTGGGTTTGTCCCCCCTGCCCAGGATGCCAGTCACCACCAGGATTATGAACCTTCCATTTTTAGTAGGAATCCCAACCTAACCCTTCATTTTTGTTGACTGTTACTGATACTGGGGGAACAACCCAGAATATAGTAACTAGAGTCTAGAGTATGAAATACTGTTGATATTTGAATCTGGCAAACCAGTTGAAGTACTTTCTCCCGTGATTTCCAAGGCGGTGTTTTATGCAATGAAAACAGTAACTCACGACAGCTAGCAAGCCAGTTGGTTCTGAGAGCCAAACCAGCACGATTCTTTTCAAGATCAGCACCATCTCCCACGACCTCGTGTGAGAAACTTTTCTTGGAAATCAATGGCACGAAAAATACCCGGCTGGAACCCAAAAATGGAGGTTTGTTGCAGAGAATTTTCCTTTCCAATTGGGTGATTTTTAGGTTCCATGTTCAACTTCAGGGGGGTATTAAATCATCTTTGTTGATAGGCCCCCCCCACCTCTATCCCAGTGGGCAGACAGTTCTTGGTGAAGCGAAAGTCCTCGGACAACAACGTGACAAAGCACTGTCCTCAAAAAAAACAAAAAAAGTGCTCAAAAATGAAGCAAATATCAATAATCATTTATATATCATATCCCCGATCTCTTTTTGATTTTTTAATTTTGAGTTTTTTGAGTTTGATTGATTCTGGTTGTTTTCTTCCACCAGCACCTCCACGATTTGCGAAAAAAAACCGTGGCCCAAACGTTGAAGCTGCTGTCACCAGAGTAACCCGTAGCATCTCGAGTCACCTTGGGTTTCAACTCTATGGACACACACCTGAAAACGTCGGTTGGATTGATATCAAAAAAAAACGCCCTTAGAAATGTGGAAAAATGTACTCAACAAGCAGTTAACAATATACAACTCCTCTGCCAATTTTCTTGACCCAAAAATAGAGTTGACATACGATTTGAAATACCTGATCTTTTCCCCCCACACCCTAGGCACCAGGCGCGCTCTAGGGGCCGTAGCCGAGTGTTTGCTACCCGCTTCGTTCGGCCATCCTGCCGTTTTCACCACTGCTTCAAGATGGTACACAGCTATGTTTAGCTATGTTTGTTCAGCATGTTTAGTAGCTCCGGTCATGTAACTCATTTTGGTGACTTCTTGACGTTCGCTGCTTTCCATGACTTTGCAGGCTGACCTCATACTTGACGTTGGTTTCACTTTCGCCCAGCTCGAGAATCACCTCAATCCCACCAATTCGTCACCAGCAACAAACAACTACACAATCCTCAAGAAATTTGTTAGATCAGAAATCCAGTTCTTTTCAGGATCAAATCCCAAACTAAAAATCAAGAAATCAGGGGCCGGACTCCAATGCAAACCTTCTTCTTTTTCTTTCTCTTGGTATCCTGTCAACGAGACTCAGGCCAGTCAGGCATACAAGAACAAATGATGTGCTCTTGCATGCTATCTATCTTTTGACAAATGCACAATCAACAGCCAGCTCAAAAAAGCAACCCACAAGCAATTCAAGTCGTTGACTGTCCACAAGGGTTAAAGGCGAACATTAACAGCAGAGAGGCAAGTCCATGCACCGCACAGATTTTCCCACCGCTGCACGTCTGATCAAAAAGCTATATGATATGTTTCAAGTTATTCACAAACAGCCATGGTTCCCTGCACATGCCAATCTCAAAATTGCATCAGCTATGATATAATGTATATACTATACTGTATATATTATATGCACGATTTAATGCCTGGGTTTTGCATCCGCAAATCTTCGGATGAACTAAAACTGGTCCCTTCTTTTTGATATATGTTGTCATTCTGAGACGGAAAGCCCTGAAACACCGAGTGTTTATGACAGATCCTTAATTCCCTACCATAGTGCATTGCAGGGAACCAGCAACCGACCAGCAACAACCGAGAGCTCACTCACTTGCTTCCTAGCAGCTGCCCAGAGAACTGCTCCTGCAACGAAACCCTCAAGAATTTTGGGGAATTTTGCCCACCCAAAGGCTGGATGGCATGTGGGGAGCAAATGTTGGTTGTTACATTTTACTTCCCTTCAAAAAAGAGATCACATCTATCTAGGATTTGGGAGTCTCCAGAAAAAATAATCTAGTTCACAAAAAAAAACTGTGGCATCTTATAGGACCTATAGGATTACAGTTCCATCGTTCAGCATGTCAAGTCGTGCTGTGATATCTCTCCTGGCATTTGATCATTTTGCTGACTGTGGCATCTCCGCATGAACTCAACTCATAGCGATGTGCAAAGCAGCTGAAGAAATCCTGGCAGAACTCACGAAAAAAGCAGGAAAAATACATATATATATATATATATGTTTGATATACATATACATATCTCAAACCAACCAAAAATTTGGTGGCAACAAGATACAAACTTACAAACATACAGCAATATCAAACACCTTGTAGGTAATAAAATACATCACAGATTTGGATGTGATTTTGTACTTAGAAAATCGGGAAGAAAAAAATCGGCACCTCCACATGAGCTGAGCACTCACTCTTCACGGCGCTTGAAACACCTTCGACTGCAGCCTTAGGAAAGTCCATGGTTTCTTTTTCCGGGTGGGCACATGAATTGCAGACAGGATGATTTATGTTGCTTTTTGGAGACATAGATGACATGTGATACACTGTATGTGTGTGATTGCTGATATGTGATGTATTGTGTGATATATGTAAAACTGTAAACCTCATTGGAATTTTGGGAAATCAACATGCAGCACCCTCATGATTTCTCAGTTGAAACAAACACTCCCCACCTTGCGCTCACCGATGCAAGCAGATGCTCCCTTCTCCTGGGTACAACTTCTCAACCACTCTCAAGTTTGGGGAGTTTCATCTGCCCAAAACCAATTACAGCAATGACTACCAACAAACACAGGATACATCGTTCCTGCAATCAATTCGAACTCAAATCACTCAAAAAAGTATCAACCCGAGTCAAAATATATATATATATAGACTTACACCTTGGTAGATCACGGTTGTGCACGTGCCTAAATCACCAAAATTGAAAATCTCGTTCGCAGCCAAAAGAAAAACTCCCCCCCCAACAAAAAAAAGATGGAAAGCTCAAAAAACGACGGTCAAAAAATGTCGCTGAAAGGACTCCTTGACGCAAGCCCTGAAGCTGCGAATTGCTGCCTTCGTGTCGTTCACCGTCATGGCGCCCAGGGCCCAGAGATATGCCGTCCGCGGTGACTATGACGGGGGCGATACACCAAACTTGAGCCAAAGTTCAGGGGTTGGTTTTTGGAAGCTGAGCAATCCAGAAGCAACACCATCTTTTTGATTTCTATGCCAACTTAACTTTCAAAAGAAGAAAAACCAAAAACCAAAAACCAATCTGTGTCTCCAACATTTTTCCGTGGAAATCGAGACGACCGCCGAACTGTATGGAATCCAAATCCCACCTCCACACGCATGTTCACGCGCAAAGGGACTCGGACACGCTCCTGTCATGAGAATCCCTGTCGAATGATTGGAGGATCAGCCGGATCTTCGAAGCTAAACATGTCCAGCCTCCTCCTCTTCTTCTTCCTCCTCATCACTACCTGCCACGGCCACGAAAAGGAGCAGGCAAGGGAAAAATATGAGAGCTTCATGCCATAGGAGTGTTTTTGAGATCACTTTGAAAACCTTACATAGACTGGCACATACTCCAAATAGACTAAATAGACGTATTAGCATGTGATTTATGCAGCTGAAGGAAATAAATCTCACAAAAATTCCTTGGAGACAATAACAAATTGACTGGCAACTTGTATTTCAGGCCATGAAAGAAAGCTCTTCGAATGTATATGATATCAATATATATATACATGTATACGCATATCCGTATATACGTTTGCGAAACACAGTTTGACCGCAATCAAATGTACATGTTCGGTAACCGAGGAACTGAGACAACCTCACAACACCCGGAAAAGACTGGCTCTTCAACCAAGTTTTTGCTTGGCTTGTCTATTTCTTTCCTTTAGGGTTGTGTTTCTCCAGCTTTTGATTCCCGTTGTGGAGAGAAAAAAGCGTCATGCAGAAGATGCACTTTCTCTCATCTTGTATTGATTTGGTGTGCAAATTCTGATGCATGATCCAATTCATTGATGAAACTTTGGTAGACTCGTGCATGGTGAAGTATTGCCATTCGCCAGAAAATAATTGCAGGTGGTTGCACCCGGACGCAACAACAAACGGAAGTGTGCAAAAGACAGTTGAGAGCCGATATTTTGTGCATGCAATGCTGTGCAATATGAAATGTATACTTACTCACTACATACACATATTAATATCATACATATATTTATGCATCCGACATATGTGTATATGAATATGTCATTCTTGACAGATCCACAGTAAACACTTTCTTGTCCTTTCGAAGTCCAAATGGCTCAAGTCCAGCCGCCCACAATTTCCGAACTCGACACACTTCAACAACCCTCCCTCCAGCATGCAAAAAAGAAAAGCTGCCTTTATCCACACTTTCTTTGTCACTCTCATCATCTTCCACCACTGTCAACGAAGCCCCTGCTATCGCCATTCCGTCAGGGCAATGTTCCAATCTTCCAACTGTTATTCTCTACACAGCCAATTAAAAGTCGGTCCCCGAAGACCTCCAGTTGACTGCTGAATTCATCCATTTCTGCACCAATTTAGCTAATGATCATCAACGCTTTTACGTAGAGTAAAAGAAATACATTTCTAATCCCATCTCTCCTGGCAGTGAAACTTCAGGTCCTTCATGAACATTCACCACCTTGTCAAGCAAGACCAATCCAAATGGAAGCAACTGAGAGTCCTTCAGCTTCCTGCTAGTGCCATCTGATAACCCATTCCACATCCCAAAAAAATCGAAACAGATCGACTTTTTCAGATGTTTTTATCTCTGGCCAAATGCTTCACTGCGGGATCTAAGTCAAAAACACAAATCTGCCGTGCTTTGTCGTCACCAGGATGGAAGCGAACAGACTGCACGACGTGCGAAGATCAAAGGTTTGGAGGGTCCGATGCTTCTTAAAAAAAGGTGTGCCATGCAAACACCAAATTTTTCATCTCCAAAAACAGATGGAAGGCATGTGGGTGGAACAGTTTCGGCACCTTCACAATGCCATTCTTGCCAAGGACTCCCATATAGCTCCCTTCCCAGGAAATGTCCACAACCTGAAGGCACAACAAACAACAGACCTGTCGACAGTTGACTGGTTTCCCTGGGTTAGGTACCCAAATGAAGCAATAGAAAACTAAATCAAAATCGATGGACCTAGGAGTTTTTAAAGAAATGTCGGTGCAAGGTAAAACAAAAGGAAAAAAAACGATTCAAGATTGTGGGTCATATAAATTGTACGAAATGTGTGGTGAAGTTCCTATGGAATTTGTATTGTGAATGCAAGGTATCTCGACAAGCACCAATACCACTCTGCAGCCATTAAAATTTCTGCTGGATACAAAGCTCAAGAGTGCATCAATATAATCAGATTCAGAACATCTAGACTGATGACCAAACATGAGGCCACAAATCTTTTCACCCCTTTTTCAAAGCCCTCAACCTCCAAGTGCTTTTTGACTTCGGCCATGCTTCCGGCAATGCCTCACAATTGAGCTCAATTGGTGACTGTCAACACACAGTGACTGTCATAACCTGCCAGTTTCATGCAGGTTATGACAGTTTCCGGAGACACTTTTCAGCCAGTGCAACCACGCAACGGACGCAATCACCCACAAACAACTCTGGTTCCTCTTCTTCATCCTTGTCCTGTTTCAAAGCAAAGTCAAAATGCCAGAACCTCACAACGCTGAAAATTACGACTTGTCCATGCCTTTTTCTCTGCTTCGCCATCCTGGACACCATCAAATACGTTCATTGAACATGTCAAGTGCTGTTTCCACGACGTGCCAGCCTCTGGCATCTTTGATCGAAGCAGGTGACCCACAACAAAATGCAGCAACTAAACACAGAGCAAAATGGCAAGACAAAAACACTATGCCGTGAAATTTCTCAACAAACCGGTTCAATGCTTTATTGCCAAAGTTTGCTTTTGGTGTCAATGCATGCTCAATTGTTTTCCGGTGTCATGCTGCGAAAAGACATGACATAGACGGATAGAATGTATAGATGATAGCGAGTGAAAGAAACCGTAAAAAACACATTGAGTTGAAGATCATCGGATTGGAAATGGGTTGCGAAAACAGATTCGGATTGAGAAAAAATGATGGAAGCCCAGCCGCCATCAGTTTTTGCAATGCCGTGTCGTGTGCAGCAGAAAGACAAACCATTGCGTGGCAGCCATCATTGCGTTAATTCAACATGCGTTTGTCAAATAATCATTTAAGCTCAAGAAAAATCCCGAACAAACAGAGCACTATGTTGAATTCATCGGCATTGGCCGATTGTTTCGATTGTAATTATGCAACCTCTTGTCCAAAGCCTTCCAAACCTTCCCGCACATTCCTAACGTTTTTTGAATTTTCGGCGGGGCTGTGTTTAAGACCTCTCCAGAACCTGCGTTGAAGCCTCTTCAAACCTTTTCTGGAACTTTGCCCGGCCGGAACCTGCCCCGGAACTTTCCTGCAAATCACCCCAAAACCACCCCGAAACCTTGTGGAAATTGGAAGAAAAATCCCTGCATTGATTGTGGAAAAGAACGAACTGGAAACCTTTTGCCAATCTCAATTGTGTTTGCCTAAGTAAAAAAGTTTCCAGCATGCCATGTGCCCAACAATCCGAGATTGAGCGTACCCGACCACAGGGCGAAGTGAACCAAGAGTACCACGACAAGTACCACCACCACCACCACCACCACCACCACCACCACCACCACCACCATCATCATCATCATCATCATCATCATCATCATCACAACCGCCAAGGCACCACCAACAGCACCATTAACAGCACCAACAACAGCAACCACTAGCATCAACATGCACCAACACCAGTAGCACACCAGCAATACAAATAACGGCAGCAACAGCAGCTCCACCACCATCACCACAACTTTCACCACCACCAGAAAAGGCGGAAGGAAAATTAAAATCGACACAACGACAAAACCAAAAAACAAAAACAAAAACCACATCCACAACAACAACAACAACAACACCAACAAAAACACCACCCGCAACACTAACATCAACAACCAACAACCAACAACCAACAACCAACAACCAACAACCAACAACCAACAACCAACAACCAACAACCAACAACCAACAACCAACAACCAACAACCAACAACCAACAACCAACAACCAACAACCAACAACCAACAACCAACAACCAACAACCAACAA
>DF243721.1:8496-35872 GCA_000507305.1 Breviolum minutum Mf 1.05b.01 | reverse complement strand
TTCATGCTTTGTACCACCAACAATCACCGGGAAGTAGCTCAAGTCCTTTTAGACTGACCCGCGAAGCTCGAAATGAGCTGCTTGTACTTGCATGTTTGAGTCCGTTGTGTATTACAAGATTACCGACGTGACTACCATACCGGATGAATTCATTTATTGTGTGGATGCCTCACCCTCTGGCGCTGGTGCATGTAGGAGTTTTGTAGGACGCAATGTTTCCCGGGAGCTTTGGCGGAGGGGAGACAAGTATGGTTTCAGAGCTCCTCTTCTTTCCTCTATCCAGTCCACTCTTAAAGGGGGGGGGTTGGATGATGATTTTTTTGAAGATGCTTTTGCCGATAGCGAGGAGGTGAAAGAGGAATCCACCAATGTTTTGCCTGACCCCTCACAACTCCCGACCTCTTTTGAAAATCGAGCGATTTTGGAAGCTCGGATGCAGGGGCTCCTCGAGCCTGATTCAGTGCCGGGGGTAGTGTGTGAAGGTCCTTTTGATTTTTTGGAAGTTTACTCAGGTTTGTAGCCGCTTGTCGCTGGCTGTGAAAAAGAAAGGCTTGTCCGTCCTTCCACCAATCGAGCTGAAAGAGGGGTTTGACATGTGTGAAAGACCTTTGTTCATGAGCTTGTTGGGGATGGTTAGGGCCAAGCGAATTCGTTTTATTTGGGTTGCGCCCCCTTGTACTACTTTTAGCTTGGCTAGGACCCCCAAACTTCGGAATCTGAAAACCCCCTGGGGCTTTGACGTTTTGCACCCGAAAGTTGTTGGGGGAAATCTTCATGCCTTCCAAGCTTTGTTGTTGTGTTTGGTTCAGTTTTTTGTGGGAGGATTTTTTTGGAGCTGAGCAACCGGCTTGGGGTTTCATGAGGGCTTTGCCGGTTTGGGTGTTGTTTCGGTTTTTAGGTTGTCTTGAGATTCTTTTTGATTGGTGTAGGTTTGATTGTTGGTTTAAGAAAACCACGAGGTTGCTTTCCAATTTTGGTCCCATGAAAAAGCTTGGTAAGAGATGCCATCATAATTTCCGTCATGTGAAACTGGAGGGTTCGGCTACTACTCAAGCAGGGGCGTATAGTCCTTGTTTTTGTCGGCACTTTGCCGATCTGCTGTTTTCTAACAAGTGTTTGTTGGAGCATGGTTCCAAGACCTTTGAAGATTTCAGTTCACTGGATTCACCATCTACAAAAACCCCCCTTAGTAAACCCCCAGTGCTTAGGGAAGAGGAGCGGTGTACGCTCACTCAGATAAACCCCCGGGAGGATGAATTTTTGGGGAATTTGGTTACTAGGGAAGGTAAGACTAAAGGTGGTTCTCCGTTGTGGGCTGTCCAGCTCTCCGAGGGGCTTGTTTGGAAAACAATCATGCAGTACACTTTTCGACAAGTGGAACATATTAATTTGCAGGAATGTAAAGCGAGACGAAGTTTGTTGAAACGTGTTGGCCATTCCAAGAGACTTGTGATGTGTCAAGACAGCAGAGTGAATTTAGGAGCCCTTGGAAAGGGCAGGTCTCCGTCTAATGCACTTAATAGACTCATGAGAAGTGAAGCTCCGTGGATTCTGGGAAAGAATTTGCATTTGTCAGGGATTCATTTTCCGACTTGGTCTTTGAGAGCTGATGCACCCAGCAGAAACTCTAAGGTTCAAGCACCTAGGACCGAACTCCCTCCATGGTTTTTTACTTTGCGTCATGATGCTCAAAAAGGAAAAGACCTGCTTGATCAACAAGAAGGGTTTCCTCGGGCTTGGAACCGTTGGTGGCTTTTGGCTGGTCGTATGTTGCTGCTGGCATCCGGTGAGTGCACCTCGCCCGGCCCCTGCAATGCCTCGAGACCGTGTCCTTCTGACCACTGGGAGAGTGACCGAGCAGACGAAGAAGTTCAGAGGAGACCTCTTGGATCGTTTGGTGCAGTACTTGGAGGAACATCTTCCAGGACATTGTTTAGACGATCTGGCGAGGAATCATTTACCAACTTTCTCGGAGTGGTTGGAAGAGTACATGATCCATCTCTATGTGAATCAGCAAACCCGCCAGTCAGCAGCGGAGACCTTGAATGCTCTGACTCAGAAGTACGGCTTCCTAAGACATTCGTTGGGAGGCCCATGGGATATCCTGAGGACCTGGGACACACTGGAACCGGGACAGCATCACCTCCCAATGCCGGTGTCTGTCGTGCGTGCCTTGATCACTACAGCTTTATGTTGGAATTGGTCAAAGTTTGCGGTGACGCTGGCACTCGGCTTCTATGGATTATTGAGGCCCTCAGAGAGTATCAACATGAGACGGCAAGATGTGTCTCTTCCTCACGAACACCTTCAAGGAGATGTCATCTACCTGAGGGTCGGTCAGCCAAAGACTCGCAACAAAGCTGCCAAACAACAACATGTTCGTGTAGACGAACCAGGTCTGGCATTTTGGGTGGAGACCATACTTTTCTCAGTTCCTATGTACTCTCGAATATGGCATGGTTCTCTGCGAGCCTTTCAGGTGAGGCTGGAAACAATTCAAAAAGCCGTTCTTCAGAAGAGCATGTTCCTTCCTTCTAGCCTTCGGCCGGGTGGGGCCACCTACCTATTTAGGTTGTGGGAGGAAAACCTTCTTCGACTACAATGGAGAGGCCGCTGGCGATCATTTAGAATGTTGGAGATCTATGTGCAGGAGTTGGGTGCAGCCGAAGTCTGGATCCGCTTTCCCCCTAAAGTTAGGTCAACCGTGGCTTTTTTGGGGAGTGTGTTTCTTGACGTTTTGCAAGCATGTCGTCAATAGTGGTGGTGGGGGTCTGCCCAGCCCGCCCGCCCGAAAGGGTCAAGGTGGGAATGCTTTGAGAATTTTTTACTGTAAGATTGGCAAACGAGCCATCTAGCAGTGAGCAGACAGAGTGTCTGCATTCCAACTTGTGATTTTGGGCTTGAAAGACAAAAATTCACGGCTGAACTTGGTGCCTTGGAAAGGCCTCACCGCTGAAAAGGGGGCAACAATGGATGAGCATTGTTTCTCCTCTTGATTGCATGTGAGAAAGTTCTGCCTCGTAGTTCTCTTTAACCACCACCACCCCACCACCGCTTTGAGAATTTTTTACTGTAAGATTGGCAAACGAGCCATCTAGCAGTGAGCAGACAGAGTGTCTGCATTCCAACTTGTGATTTTGGGCTTGAAAGACAAAAATTCACGGCTGAACTTGGTGCCTTGGAAAGGCCTCACCGCTGAAAAGGGGGCAACAATATATATACATAAACATAGCATAGACGGCTGCGGGAGATCAAGACCTGTTTGGTTCAAGCACCAAGATGCATTCTTCGTCATTCTGGGAAAAACCGAAATTCCGGGCTTCGTTTTGGTTCGTTGTTCTTAGGATGGCGATGGAAGTCTGGAAGCTGAAGCGCTTTGGCACAGAAGCAGAGGATGTTGATGCATTCTGCCTGGTTGGGCGCAATGTTTTCAGCAGGTTAGTCGGGGTGCCATGAACAAAAACGTACTGTAAGATCTGAAAGGCTGTAAGGGATTACTAAGGATTAATTATCACTCGGACTATTCTTCTCCTTCATAACAATAGGATCTCAGAGGATGATTGCTGAAAAGGTGCCTTTGTGTTCTGTGGTGCCATTCTGTTTTCATACCTTCATTGCAATGCAAGACGAGACGATATGCTATGGAATATACGACCCCACCTATCGAGTTGAATTCTTGCAATCTCTGCAATTGGCTGAGGAAATCCAAAGAGCTTTGACTTTGTTGGGTATTGATCGAGACCTCGAAAGGCAAGAGATTGTCCACAGCATGACTGGTGTAAAGTGTTCAGCAGCATTGGTTTGACGTCGCAGTTTTACATGGGAAACACATTTTTGGTACAAAGGCAGTTTGGCTGCTGCCAATTGGCAAGCATGTTTGGTGTGCTAGCTTCCGTCCAGTGTGTATTTGCATGGTGCTTGCTTTCTTATTCGGAACGCCCCTCCAAGACTTGACTTTGATTTGAATTCACACTTCACATTCTGGGAGCTTTTCGGATGGTTTGCTCTAGAGGCTGATCGAAGAGCTGGACTCCACGCAGGATGGCCAGGTGTCTTTCGAAGAATTCTTGGCATGGTGGCGAAAGAACATCATGGAGGCCACCAATGTTTGAACGATGTAAAACTAAGCCTGAGCAGTTTGGACTTTGAACACAAGAGATTTCCAAGAAGATGCACAGGGACAGTCCACGTCGCCAAAATGCAACTCTGATTTTCGTCACTTGTCTCAGTTGTGCTCGGGTCTTTCACATTGGCTTCAGGCACGCTGTGTCGTGACAACCAGTGCAAAAGCGTGGCAGAGCATCGTCACAAATGTCCGACACCCAAGAACAGAATTGGTAGACTCTGACCGGAGATGTATCAAGCCATAGCTGAGCAACGAGCAACATCCTTTAGGGCAAGAAGGACTCATTTTGCATTCCTTTGTACCACACCCTTTTGACCCCTGTTGTACATTGAATGCATTACACTGATATCCATGGATTCTACACGTTATTTGTTGCAACTTTTGCTGCAAAGGTGAACCCACCTCTGAACTTGGGTCCTCTGGTCTTGTTGAAGGCTCGGATGGCACAAGGGTTGTGGGAAGAGAACCTAGAGAAACGGGGCATACTTCATTCAGTCTTTGGACAGATGTTGATACAGAAAGCTACCCATGGTACTATTTGAAGAACTTTATTCTTGTCAAACGGCAAATCTAGATACATGATGAACTGTTGCATCATTGATCTTGAACAACATCACCATCATGATCATGGAATTGATCATCATCATCATCATCATCATCATCATCATCATCATGTATTATTGTAGTCGTCATCATCATCATCATCATCATCATCATGTATTATTGTAGTCGTCATCATCATCATCATCATCAACATAACCAATATAATGGCAGTGCGAGGATGTTGTGATCTCTGATGCTATCAAATCAATCAGTCACTGGCAGCCATGATCCACCACCTGCCTTCTCCCCTTCTCCGCAATCCTGCGACCTCTTGTTGATAATGCTCACTTATTACTGGCCGTTTCAGTAATGATTCTGTCAGTCTTTTGTTCTTTTTTGTTTTTTTTGCTGTTGCTGCTGCGGCTGCTGCTGCTTTGGTTGTTCCTGTTGTTCGTTCATTCGTTTGTTTGTTTGTCTGTTTGTTTGTTTCTTTCTTTCTTTCTTTCTTTCGTTTTTTGTTTCGTTTGTTTCTTTTGTTTGTTTGTTTCTTTTGTTTGTTTGTTTCTTTCGTTTTGTTTGTTTAGTTTGTTTGTTTTGTTTGTTTTGTTTTGTTTTGTCATGTTTTGTTTTGTTTTGTTTTGTTTGTTTTGTTTGTTTGTCGCTATTTGTCGCTGTTTGCGGTTGTTGTTGTTGTTGTTGTTGTTGCTGTTTTTTTTGTTATTGTTGCTACACTGCTTGTTGTCGCTTGTTGTTGTTGCTGTTACTGTTGCTGCTGTTTGTCTTTCTTGGTTGTAAGCGAAATGTGGCTGGCAAAACTATGCAAAATTAGCACAAGTGTGTTCTGGGGCACAGTGTCGACGGTTTGCCCTTTGTTTGGCAGCAAGGTCACTTTTACCTTTTGCCGTAGCTGTCGAGCTTTCGAGCCCAAGTGGCGGAAATATTCTGATCAGTACCTCAGCTCAGCAAACACAGAAACCAACAAAACAACCGAAGCAACGATATTTACAAGGAAACAAGAAAACAGACGAAGGCGTTGTAAATCTAGTTGATATCATATTGGTATCATTTGATTGTGGGGTCATTTGCAGTGCAGAGTCTCCTGAGTCTAGTAACTAGTAGATCACAGCAGAAGGCAGGTCACGAGGCGACCATCACGAGGGGACACATTGTCTTTCCATGTCTTTGCTAAGGTACAAAAATATTCGCTTTGTCGAGCTGGTCGGAAATGGCACTGTAGGTGCTATGGAATTTTGCACCAAGGACCTTGGCGTGAAGGCGCGAATTGGGCGTGTGCAATTCTGCGCCAAGATGGCAGGCTACACTGAACTCTCAAAAAGGGTAGACTGCACCAAGAACAGTATCTCCTTCCAAAACGATGCGAAGCCGGGAACTAGATTCGATGTTTGATGCAAATTCCAGGCTGGACATCTACTTACTGTAATTATTCTAGATGATTTGCAAGGTTAACAGCAAGTGTAAGTGTACTTCACAACTTGTTGCACATGCACAAAGATGAGGCCGCACACAAACCTGCCTCTAAGCTGTCGCGCTCCGGAGGCATCTCCAGCTTTTTTCATGTTCCGTCGTGGTACGGATGGAGGGCAGCTGCTTATGTCATGGACTGGTGCGAGCGTGGAGAAATTTGAGACCAATGCCAGGGCCTCATTTGCTTTGTTGCTATTGGATGCTATTGGCCTTTGGGATTGTTGAACATATCGCTGACGGAGCGGACTTGTGTGCTGTGTACGCTGGCTGCTTGCCAACATGTCACGTGTGCAGAGCAGATCAATCGACCTGTCTCGAAGGTGAACACTTGCATCGAGCAAGAAGCTGAACGGCAGGCATGTGATGCGCTTCTTGACGAGAACTGCCGAGAGGGGGGTGGGTTTCTGACAAAAGCTCAATCCACACAGGATGGTGAAGGGTTATAAGTGGGTCAACCAGTGATGGCGAATCCAAGTAGAATTGCATTTGCCAATGTCACTGACCGCCGCCAACCGTCCAACCGCCAATTCCGAGGTAATGCCGAGCTGCGATAAGTCTGGATCCATTCTGTCAGGGAGTTGTCATGGAAAGGCAGTTGAGTTTCAGAGTAGCAGAATGCAAGTTTCTGAAGGTGATAGTGAACCTTTGAAGGAGTTGTTTGCAGAGTGACTGAGCGTTCTTTGATATCAACTTGGCCCTTCCTGAGATAGAGATCAGTACACCATAGTTCAGTGCAGTATTGTGCTCTGGACCAATTTCCAACGTCAAATTAGGTGGGAATGATGATGACATGTCTTCAATACAAGATCAGGATGTAGTCGATGTCAATCGCATCAATGACAGGATATATCCCTTGACATATCGGACATATCATGAGACATCATAATCAGGATACACAAAGGCGAAACCTCAGAGCAGGTAACTTTCAATTCTGCTCCAAATATGTTGGGCAAACCCTGATTGCCATTTTCCAGAACCTCTCCGCTGCTAGAATGTCACTGTGGCTGCCAGCAGTGAGTGAGTCCAGCTGTGCCACACCCACTTGTGTCAGGTGTTTGATTTGGGACCCTCTAGAAATGACATTTCAACCAACTAGGCAGCCAATTCTAATTCTGTTTGTGACCCATCACTCCTTTTGCCCATTCTCTTGACACTGACATGGGTGAGTGTGTGATTTTCCCACTTTGTCCATGAGACCATTTGAGCGGTCTTATGCGCTCGAGCTTGTTTGAAGATCCGGCCGACAAGCAATGGATGGCTGGATGGGAAAGAATCTTTTTCATTCCGCAGCGCTAAGTTGCTGGGCGCTGAGCTTTCATCTCAGTGTATGGTGTCGCTCGCGAATGCCTACTCTTAGCTCTGCATGCGATTGTTTTGGAATGTGCGCCCTGACATATGGTTGCCTGCACAGCAAAAATGATGAGCAATGGGCGAGTACAATCAGGTGTGTTGTGCAGGGTGTGGCTTTCTTTTCACCCTTTCAGCGTTCCAAAGGTGAAGTACCCGTACAGTGCAGAAGTAGGAGTTCTATTTCAAGATTCCATTTTCCATATTGATCATTTGCATTTTTATTTTCAAAATCAACTCTCCTTTGTCTCCCTTAGATAACCGGTTTCTTGACAGCAATCTTCTTGTCAGCATGATAGCTAAGAAGGTGCTTTCATCCTTCCTGGTGAGCGAGTGCGCTTACTTCAGGACGCAGTTCAGGGAATTTGTTTTGAGCCGGTTGTGGAAAGGGGATGGAAAAGCTCGCTGCATGCTGTGAAATACAGTGAACATGGAGTGTCTCAAAATGAGGGATCCTGAAACAGATACCTTCTCAGGTTTCCTATTTAGATATACATTTCCAGAAAAAATCAGAGTGTTTTTTTTTGATATGTCAGATCTCAGAATTGAACTGTTGACAGATCGACCTGTTGCTAAAAAAGAACAGTGATGAGTCCGCCAAGCTCAGCGGCGTTAAACTTGTGGCCCCTGAGCACAGTGATGTCTTTCCAAATGCAGTTTTTTTTGTTTTTAGATGGAACCTGCCTTATTTTACAGGAATTGGACTTGGATATTCACACTCAGATGCGGACGGATGTGGTGCATTTCTTTTCAGGAAGAGACAGCCTTCCGTGCAGCCTTCAAGCGCTTTCCGGTGCCTGATTTGGGACTGCTGGATAGCTGTTATGGAAGAACTCCCTCTCATCTCAACACACTTACTGTATTTCATGTATTTCACCTAAGCACATCTCAATCTTACTCTTGCCAACAATGGAACATAGTTCTTTGTACCGGTCACGCTCCATCTAATCTTGTATTTGGGTTTTAAATTCATTAAACCTGCACCATCAGTCTCCTCAAAGACAATAGGCAGTGGGACCCCTTCCATGATTGCACAGTCAGAAGTGCAAGGAAGACATGAAAGAAACAACTACTGTAATCAATGAATCAATGGATCAGTAAATCGATGAGTCAATCAATAAATAGTGCTATCAGTACAACTGAAATCGATGCTGCGGGGCAGTGAGTTCATGTTGCTAGTGTTGTGGCCAGGCCCAGTCCTTGAACGGATACTCCGCGGAGAAGTGGGCGAAGAGGGGCCAGGACTGAAAACAAATTTGACAGTCACACAATTCACAGGAACATTGACGGGAGGTTTTGATTCATACTGCAACTCAAAAGCTCCAGTGATTCTCTTGGATGCCTTTCAAGTTCTGACATGTGAATGTAAAAGCAACTGAGTAACTGTGAGCACCGGATTTATGGTACCTACTAGCAAGAAGTTGTCCAAGAGCGAGGTGAACAGCATATAAGATGCAAGAGGCTCTCAGGGTTTGTGCAGATTACAAACCTTTCACATGAAGCCACTACTCATCGCAGGAATGCATCATTGAGAAGACTTTCAACGACAAGAAACTTGGTTTCTATAATACGTACAGATATATGATAGATATTTTGGTTCCTTGACGTATCGGCCTTGAATGCGCTTGTTGAAGATGAACTTGAGGATGAGCATGGATGAACCATGAGGTCATTGCACTCTAGCTGCACTCCAGCAGCTTCCAAATTCTGATACCTGACCTTCCTTGTCATCCCTTGCCAAGGACCATCACCTGTGTCTTTGCAGACAACAGCCGATTAGATTTCCCATGGGAAATTGTCGATGGATATGTGGATGACTAAGATTGAGATCCACAGCCTTGATCATACGATCATCCTAGTGTCTTTTTTTGGCCTTGTACAGTTTTACTGACAACTTTGCCACTCTGTCAGAAGGACAGCAGCGCCATGCTGAAGCATGCGAGATTTTGTGAGATTTTGTCAAATCACCATGGTAAGATAGTGAGCATTTGGACTCAATCTGCATGTACTAGGCTTAATCAAAACCGAATCACTTCGCCTGCAAGGACCTATAGTTGACTGCTAAATGTGATTCCTGGTGTGGAACGAAGTGGTGCATTTGACAATTGCTCGCATGAAGCGTCAAGAAAATGCCAAGGCATTTGCATCCATGCAGCGCATGGTTGGAAGTTTTCGGCAAAAGCCCCAACTCATTGCCTGTATAGAAGAGCGACGCCCAAATTCGCTCAAGCAGACACGGTCTAGTAAGTAAAAGTACCGACATTGCGCTGCAATTACTTGCGTTTATTGCCTGCATTCACATTTTGATGATAGTAGTGATTTGATGTTGCTGTTGCTGCTGGTTGTGGTGCTGGTTGCGGTGAGATCATGATGATGATGATGATGATGATGATGATGATGAGGATGAGGATGAGGATGAGGAGGATGAGGAGGATAATGGATGTACTCAGGTGATGGTGGAGATCCCACTATGGTCTTAAGACACTACGCTCTTTTTTGCATTATTATTGTTTTTTTTCTGACGCAATTGCTGCATGGCTCAGCTCAGCTTGGAGACATTTTATATTTGTCTTCGCTTTGAGACATGTTGGCAGGCACTAGATCACTCAAATCTCCTCAAAAAGCCTCATCTGAGCTCCTTTTTGAATTCTTGCCAGATGGAGGCCTCTTAATCAGTAACCTTTCAATTGAGACTGTAAGTGGCGATGCAGGATGTTACTTTGCCGCCTTTTCAACACTGGAGGGTCCCGTGCAGATCTCCCAAACAACCCTCTACACCTGGTTGCTCTGTGGGAGCCATGGGCGATGCCGGTGAAGTGGAGAGCACAGGTGAATTTACGCTGCGGTCATTCCGGATCTTGGGCGTTGGAGCGTTGTGTTAAAGCAGCTATTTTGAGTATTGTCCAACTTTTTGCCCGGAAATATGCTCGTTTCCTCCTAAAAGGAGTCATTTCCAGCATCCAACTACTGTATGTTTCCAGCATGTAGAATTGTCCTTGCAGGCGCACAAGGTGATGATGATCTCTTCCAATTCTTGGAGCTCAAGAGAAAGGAGGCAGGATGTCGCAGGTGTTGAAATAGGAAAAGGCGGTGAAAGCATGTCAAAGCCAGCACCTCACACAGTGACTATGGATGTTTTCTTCTCCCAACATTAAAAAATCATTCACTGTCACGCAATGCTTGGGATATGTTGGGATGTTTCTACCCAACAGTTTGGCTCTTGCTGTCCAAGCAAGTTGGACGGGTGAGTGAGCTTTTGTCGTAACAAATGATTACTGTACCAAATCAGTTGAACATGCTCTGTTTCGTAAAATCGTGTCGTTACACATTGTACTAAGTAGCATTTTGCAATAGCAATTCTTTGTTTAGTGCTGGGATTCCTTGGTGGTTGGATCTGACAATCAAAGGTGGCGGCAATGACACAAGCTGCTGAGATTGCCCGAGAGCAGGTTTGTCTGGGCAAAAATACAGCTTTGTAGCCCTCCGGATGCAGCTTATCCATCCATCCCTTCCTTCAGTCCGTTTGTCCATCCATTCATCCGTGATAGAGCTTTCGACAAGAGTGCCCTGTCAGCTACCAGTTTGATCCAGGCCCTTCAACTGCTTCGGCTTCAACAAGAAGCCGCAAGGTATTGCTCTGAGAAGCAACCGTATGGCGGAAACAGATACAGTAAGATAGGCCGGAAGATGCTGAAAACCCATGATTCCAGTGATCCTGCCATCGATTGGAGGAGTTTCCCTCAAATTCTTGCCCGCAATCGTTGCATTGGCAATCTGAGGATAGATCGCCTGGCCGAAGGCAGTGAAGGTCCGCGGCAGTTGACTGGTTAGGATCAGATGTGTCCGTTGGTTCCCAGCCTCGCTGCTTGATAGGTGTGTATATATTATATATATATGATTATATATATATATATTATATGCCAAACAATGAAATAGAGAGAGAATTATGTACAGATCTTCATGTGTTAATGTAGTAGATACACAATGAGATTTGTACACCGATGATAACCAGGTATTTGAACATACATACATCATACTATAAATTCGGTATATCTATACACTGTACACTGTACCTTTACAAGCATTGAAATATACGAACACCAAGGTTGGTACTTGGAGCGTCTGCACATGTGCAAAGAAGGTTAACATCCCGCCCACCCCACTCCAAGCCCAATTCTGCATCGTGACGCCTACATGACTGGCGTAGCATCCCCATGCGAAAAGGAAAAACCAATTTAAACCTTTTTCTTGGACAAGTGTCCAAACCCCTGACTAAACACACGTTTGTAGAAACTGAAGATTTTTTTCCGCAAAGCCTCCAAAACACTGCTTATGCCAGTGAATTCTCATGACCCACGTTGCTGTTGCCGTGGATGCATTGTCTCCCAGATGTGTAAAAACTGGTCCGGTTTCCAGCCCGCCTGAAACAACATGGTAGCAAAACCCCCGTACGCTGTAATGCTTTTCGTACACTCGGGACCACGAAAAGGTTTTGACACGGCACACTGGGTTCGTCAACCTTGTACGTGAAATTCAGAGCAGAACACAAGTTCTCTTTGCGTCTTGAAACTTCTGCTGTTGATGGTTTCACCCAGTATCAGCTTCTTGACAGCCGCGAAGCTGCTGCTGCGCTTCTGCAGGTGAAGGTGGCATCACTCAGGAGCTCAGTTTTAGTGTCATGTTAGGCAAAGTTGGGGTTTGACCTGAAGTTTCCTGCTGCAGACCTGGCAAGACCTGTCTGTCACGACAGTTGTCCTGTACTGTACTGCTCATAGGGCAAGATCCTGGTAATTTCCAGCTTGTGTCCCATGTGCAGGATGCAACCTTCCGACAGGCGAGAAGTTCTGGAGGCTGGGTGGTAAATCCTGACCAGGGGGGTGCGGTGTTCAGAGTTTGGTATTAGGGAGCAAGTGGTCGAATCTATGAAAGTTTGCAGATTTCCGGATTTCCCGGTGTACACGATGAATGATGGGCCATGATGGTACTTGTCCCCCCAACTTTTCATGGATCGAACAGAATTCGCAGGAGATACCCTTGTGGAATCCACAGCTCTGGGTAGTGTGGGTGCAATCCTTAGTGGTCGGACTGGGCATGCCGCATGCCTCAACTACCTCATTACCTATCCAGGGAGGGGATCAACGGAATCCACACTTCGAGGCGAGCTGCCACTGACCACATTATCGCTGGAGGATCGGCAACGCTTTGGCTTGGACGTGACTCCACCACCCTCGGAGGTGCTGATGTTTTGGAAACTTGTGATGGTCGCGATGGTTTGTTTGGACAAACTTGATCTTCTTGTGCCTATCAAACGTATGACGTATGAAATAAACATCAACTTTCCTGGCACAATTCTTGATTCCACTGATCTTGAACCAAGAACGCACAAGTACAAATCCCATGAGATGATTAGAATCTATATAGATAGATAGAAGACCAAAAGTGGCTGGAAGGGACAGATATCAAGGTCCTAGTGCTACGACAAATCGTTGGACTCAGCTGTTTTCCAGGCTCAATGGTCACAAAGGGAAGAGAAGCCTTACACAAGCCAGCATGACAGGTCATGAACGGTCATGGACTTTATCAAAGAATGATTTGGGGCAGATATCATTTCATGAGATATCCCATCACCTGTCTCAGATCGGAATCAGTTTTGGGGGGTAATTTGTGACTCAAGCCAGACACGCATAGACCACCAAATTCGGTGCTGTAGGCATGTTCAGCACCCTGCTCATCAAGAGGCTGACAATTGTTCAAGTAGGAGCAAAACAATGGGTAAGTTGGGCTTCTGCCCAATTGAATTGTTACGCAGCCACCGCTAATGCGACAGATTTAAATTTGCTTTGGCCGCATCATCGGTGAGCGATGTATGCAGATTTGTTGGGTGCCAGACCACAGGCCTGTCAAAGAAAGCCAAAGGGACCGTTTTCGGCACTTGACACAGTTTTACTTGATGATGAAGATGCATCGTCAGTGCATAGAAAGCCTGGCAATTGTACACGTGGAACCTCCCAACCTGACTGGAGTAAACTTGGCCGTACACTGTACACCAGATCAATAAACTTGGAACATCTTGGAACTATCACGTAGTTGCTGCTTTGGGCGCCTGCCCAAGGTCTATTGGCCATCTGCTCCAAGCCGCTTTTCAGCCAAACCCACAGAATCCGCTGATGGCTTCCAAAGCAAGAGGTCTGTGTGGCACTCAGAGAAGGTCTTTGGACATTTGGAAGCAAACACTAGAATCAAGATATATGTACCATTACCAAGAACAGCTCCAGTGAACATGACCAATACGATTTGATTATACCATGAAATATCACGAACCTTTGAGATTCATATATCCTCATTATGCACTGTTTCCGTCTTCCTCAGGTTGCAGTATTTTGGTATTTTCAGGACTTGAGCATTCTCGCTTACTTGACCGTCCTGATTTTGGCTGTGAGTCCTATCTGTCATGGAGTGGTCGACGTGTGACTCGGTGACGCACTGAGGCGTCCTCTGTTTGTCATGCCTCGCCGTCCCGATTGGCGATTGCCGTCCGGAAAACCTGAGATGGATCAATTGGGGTTCAAACGAGTTGATAGCGGAGGAGAAACTGCAACACTTGAATACTTTCCTACTGGCGTATTTGCATGGAATGGTTTCCCTCTAACATTTCATCAAGTAAATCAGGAATCAGATGATTCTATCATTTCTATAGACAGATATCTAGTTGCTATTCCAGAGCCCTTTTTGGTTACTGAGGCCACTGTTGCATACGGTGCCTGCAGGTTGAACGGTCGACCAAGGCCGTCAGGGAAGCGTGGATTAAACCAGAAGAATGAAAGATATGAGGTTGAAGGGATCGCGGTTGGTATCATCAGATCTTCTATGTAGTGGTCTAAATGAAGGGCCCTATGGACTGAATTTGTGGATAGCGAGAAAGTGAGCGGCAGGCAGGGCACTTCTTCCAGCAGAGGCAGCAAAGGGCAGTTGCAACAGCAGAGTTGAAAAGTATGTGACATAGAAGTTTGCTGTATGAGTTACATCTTTGGTTGAGAAAGAGGCAAAAGGCCCAAAGCAACTCCTTTGGTGACAAGACATGACTGGTCACTTCCTGTCATTTTGTGTCATTTCAGTTTCTCTGCCAACTTGCAACACATTGCAACCATCTGGGTCCACGGGTCACACCGGAAGGCACGAGCCGTGTCATTGGCTTCAGCCTTCAAGATTCAGAATGGCAAGCAGATGGCACGGATGGCGGACAGGACAGGTGGCTTTGTCGGCTTTGTTCGCCACAGAGGCAAAGCATGGCAAACTCTTTGACGAGACGCCGAGACGCTGTTTTGTGTTTTTTTTCTTCAACAAATGCACTGTGAAAGGCGGCCAAGTTCATGACTTTCAAAAGTGAAATCGTGAAAGGATGTTCCGGACCTAAAGACCTGCATGGTGAGGATGCATAGCTCAATTGTGAAATGAACTTGACCGATTCTGTGTATTGCTTCATGGCAGCTGAGTCTTCAAGATGGCTGCTGTCTTCAATTTCATTTCATTTTCTGAGCTTTTGAAGCAGTTCTCTCGAATCATCCCAGATTCTCGTCTTCCCGAGACGATGTTTGTTTGGGTTGCTTAGGTCATGGCAGGATTCTCCTTTGATGCCTACACTTTGATTGATCGGGCAACTGGAGTTAGCTTCTCAGGTTGAGAGCTGTGACCCCCTGAATGTCCTGCAGGTATGATTTGGCATGGGGATTTTGACTTGAACTTGTGAACTCAAGGTCTGGGTTTGTCAAGGGAATCAAGACCAGCGTGGCATTTGTGGAGTGCAGGCTGGTACATCAACTGCAGCACTGGAGATGATGCAGTGCGTGATTTGTGATGTGGCCACAAAATGCTATGAATACCAAATAGCCATACAAGCATACATACTCTATTTTGCCTCTAGAGGCATTGCCTAGTTGCATTGGTTGCCGGGTGTTTAAGGTTAGACAACAGGGTTCGGGTCACGTCGCATTTTTTCCATTGCACCAGAGATGTCGTGGGTGCCCCAAGGCCAGGATCGTACAGACCTTTGCTGCACATGTACTGCGAGGTCATAGTAGCACAACTCCAATTGTATCTCTTTTTATTTTTAGTCCCCTACCATAAGCCACCTTTTGCGAGTTGCGCTATCTACTTCGATGCTGGTGTAGACACATTTGTTTGTACCAGGGGACATGTAAGCATGCGAGGATGGAGATACATAGTGTTTTGCAAGACCCTGGCTTGACCAATTTCTTTGCAAAAGAATGAAAGACACATGAAGAAGCTAAGATGAATATACAGAAAGATACACAAAGAAACATTTTTTTGAAGCCATGCTTGTATATTTTTTCACTGCAAGCTGTTGGTCACTGGTGCAGGCAGTCCTCTTGTCCTCCAGCTTCGTTCGCGATGCTTTCCGGGGCATCTTACGTGCCCGTGTGCTGAGTGCGGAAGGCCTTCGGGGAGCTGGCATGGCTGGAGCAGTGGCCGTTGGGGTGCCCATTTGACCAAACAAACGAAAGGCGTGGAAAAACAATGAAGAAATGCAGAAACCGAGGCACCGAGGTATACTTGTCCGCATACAAACTATGGCAGCTATGCATTGACTTGAGTGATTTGATTTGAGATGCCACAACAAGTCTTGCTTGGAGACTCAGCACTCTGAGGTCTTTTTTCGGACTACTGCGGGAGAGTCTGCGGGCGGTCTGCAAGGCAAATGGACGGACGAGAGATTTGCTATTGATGAAACCGTTCTGAGCAGAAGCTTTCGTTTGATGCGAACTTTCATGGTCGCTTTAGCTTGCAGTCTTTCAGAGCATTCATAGCAAGTCTCTGAAGACTTGATTGCGTTTCATTCTTTTCAAGTCCAGCCTGTACTCACTGCATTCACATCACCGCTTGTGCTGACAGTCTTTTGTGCATGCTGCGAGGCTTTCAGCGAAACAGCGTCCGCCGGGGTGTTCTGAATGGTGTGGCACAGTGGCTGGATGAGGCCGTCATGGCAATTTGGGCGTGATTTTGTTTCCTTTTTGGGCAGATGATCCGTGGGTGACCTGATGGCCACTGCAGGATGACTCTGTGTACCTGTATGTACCAAAAGGCTGGAGGGAGTGCAGTGGGTCGGAATCCAAACAGCAATTTTTTTAGCAATTTCTTGCTGAACATACTTGTTGTTCTTTCTTGGTCGGAATATCCTTGGAAGTTGAAGTCCTGTTTGATTCCTCAATTGCATGATGGAAAATATGGAAATGTAGGCGCCCTGGCCGACTCAGCAGCCGACACTGCGGAAGAGGAGATCTGTTGCGACATTCATCGGGCAAAAAGGGAATATAGGGGAAGATCACAGCTTAAACCTCCAGGGTTGGACACCTAACACGGCCAACACTGCGACAACAGCGTTTTGACTTGCAAGTCTTGCTTGTGCAAACGGCAAACATGAAGGATTTGCAAAACAAGGACAAAAATCATATAACTTGTACTGTAACTGTAAGCTTTTGATCCTCAAGAGCATGGCAGAGCGGTGTAAATTTGCATCTTTGATTACGCCGCGTCATGTCCACCCGTAGCACATCCCTCCAGTAGCCTCCAGTGATTTGTGCAGGAGCCTTGTCTTCATATCGAGGTTGGTGTTGGTTGTCTCTTGAAAAAATTCGGCAAGAGGATGGAATTGTGTTCAGGTCCATCGGAGAACCCTCTTGGACAACAGCACCACAAGCATCATAGGCCACGGCCGGAATACGGTATGATGAAAGCTCTTCCGGCAGTTTTAGGAACTTCCTGAGATGTCTCTATCACTCGGCAGGAACTGCTTCGATTCCCATGTCGCAGTGGGGAGCCTCCAAGCTGAAAGAACTCTGCGTCCGAAGCTCGTTCCAGAGACTTGCCAGTGTCAGCAACACACTGAATTGCCAGACGAGGTGGAATTGAAGGTCGACGGAGATTCGGTGGAAGAGCCAGAGGAGGAGCCAAAATGGGAACCCCATAGCCAGAGTATGGCAGGTCAAGTAAAATTCAATGAGGGGTGCCTATTCGAGCCACCGTTTGTTTGTGCTGCCATCCCTGTTGCCATGCTGCTGCCATCCAAACTGTCACGGTGCCGTCAACGTGCCAGATCGCTCAAGCTCTTGTCACACATAGGTCCGTTTGCTTTCCTTCCAGTTACCTTTGTTTGAGGTCTACGTGCCGTGCTTTCTCACATTTGTTCATGCTGGTTTAGAAGTTTAGTATCATGAGCTCCTCTATTCTGCTCTGCAGTTCTACAATCCAGATGAGGAAGTGGACAAGGAGCAGCCAGCAGTGATGAAGTTGCAGTTGGAGTTTGATGAGTTTGGAGAAGTGTCAGAGGTGGGAGCAAACACAGAGCATCATTGAAGCTGAAAATCAGCCCGAGCAGTTTCTGTCTGATGGCGAGTCTCGTAAATATAGCCACCTGAAAGAGTTGTTTGTATGCGTCAGGAAGATTTGGACAGATCATATGACTCATGCACGATTTGTAATGATGTATAGTATAGTGTTTATCCGTGGACATACCGACGTATACAGATGCATATACTGTACCTATTCCAATCCTATTCCATACAGAACCCATTGTATGTGTGTGTACAATTGTGTACATATACACCCAAGTAGGCAGAGACATGATATGTCATAGACATACCACCATACATCTAGCAACCAAAGGCTAATACCTGATGTAGCACCTGTTGAACAGGTGGAACGTCCTAATGGTTGTCAATCAAACTGGACCGGAGATGTTTGTTCTATGCGTGCAAAAGTTGTGAATGTGTCCATGATTGCACTATATACAAATATACACATGACCACGCCTATCCCTGTGATGAAGTTGAGGCTTTTATCTTTTTATGTTTATATGTAGGTAGCGAGATTCTATGTGACATGCAGAACTGTAATATATGCAGCCTCTACTGACCGGGTCAATTTCTACAGCTTTGCCTATTGCTGGTAGTAGTACATGGTAGTCCTTTGAATTTGTGGTGTAGGTCCCAGAGCTTGGAAGCGGAGTCGATGAACAAGTGGATGATGTCACAGCGGAGGCCAAACGATGGCGGAACTGGGGCGTATAAGGTCTCAAAGGGATGAAGAAACGGAGGAATTTGAGTACAGGTTCCTGGTCAAAAAGCTGCAGGACTCATGACTGCTTGAAATCAGACCGTATGAGTAGCAATGGTTCGGTCTTCTATCTGGAGAAAGCGATGTCGTATTGTTGCTTGAATTGTTGACAAGTTACTTGATATCAAGCCGGAGAATCAGTGGTCATTTCTTGGCAGTTTTCTCTAGGGCAGTTTTCTCTAGGCACGATATCGACGTCAAAGGCCCGGGGTATTTGCTTCTGGGGTGGGTGGGTTGCCACTTACTAAGTCACTTTGACTTGGAGAAGTTTCAGGAAGTCAAAGGCGCACGAAGGAAAATGTCGCAGTGAGACAAGTATAATTATAATGCACTGGAGGCAAACCTCACTCACTTTGACGGTTGGCATGACCCAGGTTTGGCAGCAATGTACCAACAGAGGCTGGGCTTCGGCAATCCTTGTTGGATGCTGATGAATTTTTGGGTTTGGTATAAATTGATGGATTGGATCCGATGTGCATAAATGCATGAATGCATACACTTTGGTGAAAGTAGATGGTCCAACTCCCAAAAGGTGGCTCAGCAAGGGGCCATGATAAACCAATGCATGGGAGTTGCTCCATCTACTTTCTCGGTGGTACATACCTCCCAGCAGCCTGGCTTGTCTTGACGGCAGATCCGCAAGCCGGAAACAGAGCGCTTCAATACTCACCAGCTGGAGGCACTTGACCGTGTGATTAGCTCACTAGAGCAAAAGAACTTGTGACGATTTCAAGGGCGGGGTGTGGAAATGATATTCTAGAAGAACTGCAGATGATCCTTAACACAATCACAGTATGACTCCGTAAGCAGTAGTAACAGTAGCATTCTCAATACCTGTGTGACATTGATGGCACAAACAGCAGATGCAACAATGCAACAATGTTGAATGAGAATGAGGGTTTCATCAGAAGCAAGAGGACTTTCTCATTTCCCTCTCAGGGGTAGAGGATGTGGTTGGCCTTCTGGCAGGCGGCACTACGTCGCCGAGGGCTCCCTTGGCAGGGTGATGGCGTTGGCCTCAAAGACTTTTTGATGATGATGATGATGATGATGATGATGATGATGATGATGATGATGATGATGTTGCATGCCAAAAATAGACATTGCCAGAGCTGTTTGCTGTTGCAGCCGCCGCGGCCACCGCGGTCTTGTTGTTGTTGTTGTTGTTGTTGTTGCTGTTCTTGATGTTGTTGTTATGCATGTTGTTGTTGTTGTTGTTGTTGTTGATGTTGATGTTGATGTTGATGTTGTTGTTGCTGTTGTTGATGTCGTTGTTGCCTTTGATGTTGATGCTACTGTTGTGGTTGATGTTGTTGCTGTGGTTGCTGTTGTTGCTGATGGTGGTGGTGTTGCTGTTCTTGATGTTGTTGTTATGCATGTTGTTGTTGTTGTTGTTGTTGCTGCAGTATGTTACTCTGTTGTATTATTTGCCTTCTTTTTCGTTTTGTGTTTTTTTTGTTGGGGGGTTTGTGAATGGTCACTGGATTGTTGACACTGAGACGTGGGAGCTTCCCTGTCCAATACCAATGACACGTGAATCGACTGAGGACGAGAGGTTCTTGAGAAGCGCTTGCAGACGTCGGGGCAGCCAGCAAGTAGAAGCATGCCGGTTTGGAGTAGCTGAGTATAATTGGCGGTTTGCCAAACAAATGATGCTGCTGAGAAAGGATAATTTCTTCACTTCTTTGCCGCCTAGGTCCATCACAGCAGAACAGGCCATTTATGATTCCGGCACTTGGTGGAACACTGTTTTGCACCCAGGGTCCGGAGTGAATCATGAACCGATGAGACAAGAAAGCTTAAGACTTGCTGTCAGTTTATGATAAGGCAGTAGCATTTTTGCTCGCTGCTGCTGTCGTCTGATTCCATGTTGCTTCCTGCCGTGAAATCAGACTCTTTCCGGACTTGAGGTCGAGACTGTCTTGGGCACCGACCGCAAGGTGACAAGTGGAGAAGTTTGGCATGGGTTTTGGGTGAAGCTGATCAGGTTGTTTTGGATTTGTCGTAGATGTTTCTGAATTGGATGAATCATGCTTTTTTTTGTTGGCACAGAATTTTGAGTAGTTACAAAGATGCTGGATTTGTCATCACTACCAGACCAGATGACGTCCACAGTGAACCAAGCCCTGCAGTTAACTGAAAAGGCTCAATTGGTTGGTGCCTTGGACGTGGCCTCCAGTGCAGCTGAGACTCTGTCAGGACCGGGTTGAAGGGGTCGAAAGGTGGAAGTGATGCAGATGTGGCCAGGAAAAAGCAAACAGATTATTACAACATATAAATCTTTGGATAACAAGAACATCTCAACAACTTCCTGGGTCAGGTGACCTCTTTGGTGCCTTGGGCGCGGGCTTCATGTCGGGTGCGAATGAGGTGGGGAAAACACGTGAAAATGCCGGAGAAACTGCATAGACTTATCGTGGAATTGCACAAGTGGCATTTGATTGTACTTTTGGATCCTAAGCTTCTGAAGTTTCTTGTCAATTAGTGCAGTATTTGGAGCCCATGAAAGCTGGACCGGGCAGTCGCAGAACTTTCAACATTCAACCATTTTGAACCTATCTCAACATCCCCCAGACACAGTCAATAGGCTTAACTTTAACAGGCTTGATGTGCTCGGCGTAGTTTCCCTTGCTGTTGCCAGATTGCCGGCGTCGGCGAGCTGCTCAAGGGTGATTTTGCAGGAGCCATGCAAAAACGCCAGGAAGTTTGGAAGGCTCGACGCGCTTAGAATCGGATTCAGCTGACATGCCTGGGCCAAGGGTCCTACACACTCACATCCTTTCACACTCATGATTGACTCATCATCTTGATTCTAGCTCCACTTTGCTCTTGGCACCAGGCAGCTAGTACGGAAGATGGTCGAATGGCTTTGCAGCAGAAGGCGGATGCAGCAGTGAAGCGGGCCAAGCAACAGGCGCACGGACTGTGGCTTATCAGACGATGCCGAGTGCACGAGAGCTCTGTGGTGGCTGCAGGCTATGATCCGCCTTGCCCATGGTATGGAGCTGATGCTGGAGCCTGAATGTAGTTCTCACGGAATTGCATGTCATGAAAACTTTGAAGATGACAGCACATGACACGATCCCCACCATTCACCCTATTTATCCATAGAGCTCGCAGCTTCGTTGGATCCGTGGTGTAAGGATCTCAAAGCAGGACCAGCTTTGTCCTTGTGCTCTGTCAGGTCTGTTCGCAGAGGTGCCTGGAAAATGCTGCAGCAAGCCATTCAAGATGAAGGAGACCGACCTCGACCTTGGCTCTACAGTGAGCTGACGAGCTGACTTTTCAAGTGCGATGTGGCAGAGCACAGCAGATGTGATTGCTTTGCAAAGCAAGACCTCTTTAGCCACACTTCAATCGTGTACTGTACCCCCTTTTAGGAGCCGCTTCTGATGGTCAAACAGCCTCCTTTGAAAACTACGAACAGTTTCGCACTTGGGCATTCACAGTCTTTGGGTCATATTCCCAATCTGGCCAGACGTATCATTTTCCTATTTTCCAGGTTAGCATACTTGGAAGCTCCAAGTACGAACACTGAATGCTGGGTTAACAGCTCAGAGGGAGGAGCCTTTTTTTGGATGCTTGCAGGTGTTCATGATCGCAAAGAAGTCATTAGAAAGGATGATCTTTAAGTGTTTATGTTATCTTATATTACTTTTACTTACCAAGGATGTCCTTGAAGATCTTTAAGATTCTTTGGCAAACCTCCTTGCTATTTGCCATGTCGCTGTTTTCCCTTCAGCCTTCGATCTTGCATGACACCAGATTTGGCGCTTTAAAGCCTCCAAGCGCATTGTGGTGGCCTGGCGTGGCACCAGTGACTTTGGAGACGTCCTCACGGACATTGCGGTGCCATGGCGTGCAGTTGGCGCAGGTTGAGGAGCAAATAGCTAGGATGGAATAGGTGAGCACTTTGGAGGAGTGAGGAGCGAGGGACGTACTTCAAAGTCCACATATCAAATATGCACAGCTACTATACGCCTATCATAACATTATTTATACTTTGTATATCTGCATATTTGCTATAATACACACCGTGTATGTATATGTATATCATTTAGGCGTGCACGCTCCACATCCCTTGGTCACCCCCTGATATGCCCCACCACACAACTAGTCCTAACATACAGACGGGCAATTATACATGCACATGCATATCCATACAGTACATATCATGTGTCGCTTGAAAAGTCCACTTCCATATTATCCAATGCCTGTGTTTTGGCAGAAGAAAGTTACTTTATGTTGAGACATAGGCGAAGTTCTTAATCTCAAGTGGCAATCTGGCATTCCGGTCGCTGCTAGATTTGGTATTGTCACTGGTCGTCACTATGACCATTTCATACTGGTTCTGGCAAAATAGTGCAGGGCAGAGCACTCGCGGCACCAATGAACATTCAAGAGTTAAGTTGCGAAGAAACTCGAAGACACCCTGTTTTAATGTCAAAGCATCTCTTGTCCTTTTCCTTGATACCTATTGATACTTTGTACCTCGTTGGCAGAACAATGTAAAGCTCCAGCATCAGCTGGCAAACCAAGGCAACTCCACGTGTCATTGGTGACCTTGGCAAGGTGGACATGGAGCGGTCCGATCGCCCCTGTTTGCCAAAGCTGAGAGCTACTCGTAGAGTCCATAGGTCATAGGTGTTGTTACCACAAGCAAAGAATCGCTGTAAGTTACCAAGAAAAAATTCTAGCCAAAGTTGTCATGTAGTCATTCTGCACTGCTGCAAGTGTGTACCATAATGATGTGACACGACGTCGCAAGTTGCTCCCTTCGCGACACAACAGCTTGCGGTGTACGCATTTCTTGAAGGGGGTCAATTTGAATACTTGAAACCGGATGCTGTCGTGCATGGCTGCGGCAGACCACAATGAAAAGAAACAAATTGTGTACTTTAATGACTAGTACCCCACCGATCATGGAAAGCCTTCCGGGTCTCAATGTGGAGAGACATGTGTTCGCTTGCTTCAGGTTCATGAGGGTTTTTCCCGAGCGTATGACTCTGTGCATACCTTAGCACCATTCTGAAATGCTGAATATCTACCAAGGGTTTCTTTGTTATCCAGTATTTCAGGAGTTTTCAATGGACTCATTTTTTGTGCACCTTTTAAGCATCTTGAGACAGCAGATATATCAGTGCATCTTTCATTGTGATTTTGGCAAGAGGTGTTGACAGACTGTTCAGTATCTAGAAGTGTGGACTGTGGGGATTCGCCGAGATCCGTGCAGCCCTTCATGCTGTCTTAGCACGCGGTGTTTGCGGAGATGGGCATGGATGGGAGGCGTTCTCATGCGCTTTCTGATTTTGTCCAAGTGGTGGTCCAAGCAAGTCCTTATAAGTGGATGGCAAACGATACACAAGCAGGGCCACATCCTCAGTTCCATGAGCATCAGAGCATCTAAGTGATATCTAACTGTGCCATGGTCACTTTATATGGGGATGGTAATCACACTTTCAGACAGGAGTATTATACTGGCACATCTGATGACAAGTCGCTCTTGGCTTCCCCTGATTTGCTCCGTTTGGCAGATCATCTTCACTGGGCACTCCTTGGGTTCCAAACTCAATGGGTGCAAGCGGTCATGATGGAAGCAGCAGCTGCGTTATGGAGGGTTTGTTGTTCTAATCCAGAAAAAGTTTAGTCAGGAGAGTAAACGGGGATAACTGGAAATATTCACAAAAAATCGACAAAATGATTGCATCATGGCTTGCAAACTGTGTGTAGGGTCTGCATTTGCAAGACATGCATGCTATGTTCGGCTCGAAACAGCACTGTAGACTGCAGACTGTGCACCAAATCCAGTAGAGCTACTTTGCAGGATATTCTTGTGCTTTGCAAAGCTGGCCACGCGCCTGCGCACAAGACCGCCGTAGCGGTATCTCGGACTGATTTTGAACGACATGGCCTGTGGATGTCTAGCAAGCCTTCAACTCAAACAGAGTACATGAAGGCAGCTTATGCGCCTCTTTTTTAGCTCGTAGCTTGACATGTTGTGCATCCCAGTGCGGTCTAAAGTTTTGTCCCTAACGTCCTTTATATTGAACTTGTAGTGAGAGCAGCAGGATTGTTCACTGCGTCAAAAAGTTGAGTGAAGCCACCGTGATGCGCATGTTGCGCCTATTTCTTTGTATAGAATTTTGGAAAAACAATGAACAATTCAGCACAATGAAAACCCAGGGTTCCATTCATGGTCATCGTAGTGGTTGACAGCTCAGGCCAGCCGATTCGATTCACTCAATGCTCCGACCCGATGGGAAGAAAATCCTGCCACAAGGTCTGAGTCCAAGACGCTTGGTGATGAACTTAATGTAGCTCTGCAACATTTGGAATTACAATCTCATCTTATTTTTCCGATTTTTGGAGGAGGATCGGAACGATCTATAGATATTTTAAAAGATCTTGCCAACATCTACCCAAGTGACCGGTTTTCAATCCATTTAGGAAGGCGGGAAGCGGTTGGTGGACTTTCTACTGCTACGCCTGAACCCTTTTTTCGACACCTTGTTTTCCCTTGAGGAACTCTCTCAGTGCACTTGCCCTCAACTCAAGAGACTGACCAAGTTCAAGGGAGGGCGTCAACAGCACCTACAGTCACAGCACCAATGGATGACTCCGAGAGAGGGGGTTTTCAGTCGGATGTCAGTGCATCTGTTGAAGATAGAGCAGAGCCTTGCCTCTTCTATGCTCACACTTGTGGCTGTGCAAAAGGGGAGCTATGCGAATATTCCCACGATCGAATCGAAGTTGCAGATGTAAGCTCTGGGAAGATGCGGCAAGCAGTCCGTGGCCGAATCAGACAGCGAGTCATGGAACTTCTGGTTGTCGAAGACTTGTATCAAGTACATCACGCTCTTCAGGAGGAGGCTTCGAAGAGCCCCTTCGCCATGAATTTGATCAAGACTCACCTGGAGGCCTCACGTCGTCTTCCCCAAGAAGCTGGTGCGACCAAAGTTGTGTTTTCCCTGTAACTCTGTAGCTTAAATTGAAGCAAGAAGAGTGAAGAGTGTGGAGAACGTAACGCTGACCCAAGGCACCATTGCGTGCCATCAAATTCGCATGAGTGCAGGAACGTACAGCAGTGCAATGATGCACGCATTTAAATCATGTATTTAATGATTTGAGTCTTCACCGTCCCGCTTGATGACTGCCACGGAGTGCTTTCCTTGTGCAAATTGTTGCTACCGTCGATGCTGCGTCTCTGCAATACAGCAATACGAATATTTGAATTATCATTCACATGAATATAGTGTCAACAGAAGTGCAGGACGTAACAAACCAAGAATGATTGCTTGGGGTTTAGGTAGTAAGGCAGGATCCACGGGCTTCTGTGAGCAGGGGGAGTGTTAAGCCAACATCTTGCGGCTGTCTGAAAGTCCCTCCACTGGATTCTTCATAAACCATGATAAATCCAGAAGTGGATTTCGGACATTTGCAATGCCACACTGACATGGCATCAATCTATCTGAATTTCCGAATCTATCTGAATCCTGATCCCAATCTGTCAAGTCTGGCTGTCCAGCTCAGTTGGTGGACGTGATGAGCTGCAGTGATCTGAACTTCTTATAGCCATCTATAGCCTCCAACCAGGACTTTTTGATGACTGTTGTCAGTTTTGTTTACACAAAATGTCAAGCCTTGGGCGCAGCGCATTGCTTCGGATTTAACATGCGTGGCGTGTGGCCCTTTGGTAGAGTTAGAAAGGTGAGCTTGTTGGTCCGTGACACCTCTGCCTTGGATCATCAAAACTTTCTCCCATTGTTTCGCCAGGTTTCAACAACGGTATTGATCAGGATGATCAGGCAAACGTCATGTATGTCATGTGAACGGACCAGCTTAAAGTTCGCACTCTGGCCCGAGCTTGTCGCCAGCTTTCAGCCAGTACTCAGTAGTCTGTTTGATTATTTTGTTCCAGTGTCTTGCTGTCCCACGATCACATTTGAATTTCAGAGCTTTTCAAATGTTTCCATGCATGCATTATGTAGTTTTCCTGGAATTGCGTGTTCATCCATGCCATCAGAAGGTCTGCTTTGCACACGGATAGCGAGTCCTCAAGCCTTTTAGCCGAAATGGCATGAGCCAGCCCAGTGGCGGTGTTGACTCGAGTCAGACATTGACTGTAGACTGTGCACATGCTTGTTTCCGAAAGAGAGGGGGAGGCCGTGCGCCCGTGCAATTTCCATAGAAAACACTATTTTCCAGAAAGTCCACTAAAAGCTTTAATGTCAAAAATAAATCTTCACATAATTGTATAACAGTAGTACCTTTGGGCAATGATGTATGTAGCCTTTTTAAAAACAGTATTCCTTCCAAAAAATGGAAGGTGTATTCTTAACATACTAGTTTCACTTTCAACGTCAGTTTCTCTTCATTACTAGTTTCCTTTTCAAAGTCCGTGTCTCTTCATTTTTCTAGAGCCTAACGTAATTTTCTTAAGGCAGTGGTACCCCTTTGGCAGAGCAGTTTTGTCGTGAAAAAAACTTGTTTTTTGAAAGATCGCGTAAATAGCAATGGAAAATTCACTTGTCTTTGCAGATGTATTTCTCCTTGAACATTTAAATAGAGAAGCCTTCTTGAGCCTTCTTGTTGAACATGCATGTGTGCGTAGGGATTCTGTGAGTAGGGCTTCTTAAATGTGCCATTCCCCCGAATCACTTGCTTTTTATGCTTTGAATCGGTGTTTCCTCTGAGATACCTAGTATCTGAGCCTAGATAGTGATGTTCCCAATTTTGTGGGTTTGC
>DF243720.1:1727-36207 GCA_000507305.1 Breviolum minutum Mf 1.05b.01 | reverse complement strand
AAAATTCACCAAGTGCAATCCTGAAATACAGGATACCCAGGTTGTTGCGGTGCTGGGACACCGTGAAAACCAATCGTGAAAGCGACGGCAGATTTAACTGCAGCGGGCCCCTCACGTTGTTGTAGGAAAAATGAGAGGTTGAAGGCGACGGCAGATTCAACTGCAGCGGGCCTCAACCAATTCCAAATAAATTGCACAATGTCCAACGGTAAAAGCGACGGCAGATTGAACTGCAGCGGGCCACGACCGTGAAAAAAGTTGCAAGTATGAACACGAAGAAGGCGACGGCAGAGTAAACTGCAGCGGGCCCCAACGTAAATGAAAAAAGGCACTCCACTCACGACACAAGAGAGGAGGCCCGTGGGCGAGATGAACACAACCCACTAAGGTAGGTCAAAGGACTAGTGACCGCTAAGGGAAACTACCTAGCCTTTGAGCCGATACCTTTGACTGATATATATATATATATATATATAAAATTACTGTAGACATGGTGCATGGATTGCACGATATAATATACTCTATGTTTTGTCATGTTTCGTCCAACCGACTTTCTTGGCTGCATTTATTTGTACTGCTGTACTACCTACAGTTGAGTTGTTGTGCCTCAAAACTTCATATTCACAACTGCACAGGTTCAGTGGCCTCATCTTGCGTTGCAAGTTCGTTGGAAGGGTTCTGGCCCTGACCATTGGAGGAAGCAGGTCCACATGTAAACTGAAATTTGGCCAAGAAAATGGTTGGCACTTCCTAGTACAAGTAGGGAATGAGGAATGAATCCCAGTTACAAATCATGTTAGGCTAAAAGAATATACTGTAGGTTCACTCGTTGGCTCCACCCCGCGGTTGCTTTTGCACTTTTTGTCCACGCGTCTCAACGCGCTGCGAAGCGATAGATCTAAGGTTTTCGGAAGTCCAGCCCGGCGTACACTGCACGGTCGCCAAGCTCCTCCTCAATGCGTAAGAGCTGGTTGTACTTGGCATTCCTGGATGGCATCATAGAGGCCAACAACTGTTTTTCGGAGGATAACCCCCAATCAAAAGGGATCATCCATGATCTGGATGATCTTGTGATCTTGGGGGAGGATCAATGAAGGGGCACACCAAAAAAAAACCTGACAGCCCTGTTGGTGAGGCACCTTTCAGATCTGCATGGAGCCCCTGTCTTGATCTGTCCAGCGCGAAGGCCCACGGAGAGATCGGCAATAAAAACCTCGAGAAGTGGTGGGAAAACCCGACTGGTGGATGTTGAAAAATCGTTTGGAGAAAGTTGTAGATTGGGTGGTTCATGGAGATTCCAAGTCATGTTGGCAATGTTATATAACTATATATGGTTACATATAGATACATAATATAAATACGTATACATGTCTTACATGTCTGCACATGTATACGCTATTATACGTATTAGGCAACCACGGACATACTGATGAATTACAAATTGGAGGAAGGGCATACAGCATGCACATCTGAAACTTGTCAAGAGTCATCCTCCGTCTCTCCAGATCTATGCGAGACCATCACCTAAGTCAGCAATCACTGAGGAGCAAAGAAAAGACTTGAACCCTTCGATGTTCACTTCATGCAGAACCATATCAATTCTTCTAACAAACAAAAAAATGCGACCCCCAAAAACAAACTGATGGTGATCTTGGAGTAATCAAAGCGTTGTTAGCCTGCAACAAAGCGATACGAATACTGTGCTTGTATATGTGCAGACTTCTGGTGGAAGTCAGAATAAATACCGTTCAACACCTACACAAAGCAAATTGAACGCTTTGGCCAAGGCACCCCCCAACCTCTGTCTTGGCACATTTTACATGCTTCAATGGCTTCTGAAATTGAACCAATTTGGTTCACCTGGCTCATCTTGCATATCATGATATCAGGAATATGTTTCCCAGTGAACTATCCAGAGTCGAGATGGAATATACTTGAAGCCTCTTCTCATCATCTCAAGATTTCACCACTCAAAACATCCAGCATTCCAGTCCGCCTTCAGCAGCAAAGCGTTGCAAGCCTCATGTGACTAACGGCTATCATGGGAATCTAAGGCACCCCCAATACCCCTTTCGAAAATGCTCAGAATATTTCACTTAAAGCAGAAATAGCGACGCGTTTTAAGGTATGTTTAAAATGGACAAGCAAAAAAGCGAAACATGTGCAAAGGAAAGCCAGAAGCGGCCAACAAATGCCAAAGAAAAACAACAAAAAGGCAAAACCCGCGCAAAGAAAACGTCTCCTTGCATGTCTGCTTTGCCATTTTTCTTTATTTGTGTTGGTCTTCTTTGGCTTTTTTGCGCCTGTTCTGCTTTTTCCAGGGTAGTCGGGTTTTCCTTTTTCGATTTACTTGTTATTGCCATTCAATTGAAAAAAGCCTGTTAGAATAAGCCCAAATGGTGTAGATAGCATCAATGTTGACAGAAAAACACCCATGTGGGTTGACTAGTTTCGACTAAGAAATGGCGAAAAGAAAATGATGAAAGACTGACCAAGCCTGCAATATGTCACAATGATCTTTCTGCTTTGAACCGCTTCAGGCACTTTAGTGTCCAGGTGGTTTGGAAAGAATACTTTGGAGCTACGATCTGCACCTCATCCCCTGTTGCACCTCATCCCTGTAGAAGCCCAAGAGGTCAGTAAGAATTCATCTTCATCCTTTTCCATCCCCACTTTCTGCCAAGAATCATCGCCATCTTCCACAGCTTTGCCAATACGCTTTGGATTTGTCACTAGTAAGTCATCCCCAACGATCTGCACCTACCGACAAGGTGATTTTTCTGCCTTGTTGGATGCCTTGTTGGACTCGAAGGTGTGACTTCATCCCGGGCCTTTTCACCAACTGCCGCTGTGAACGGCCTGTATCCATCCCAGTCATCCTGATCAAAAGGATCTTCAATGGAAACCATAGGATACCTGACAAGTGGCAACGGTCAAAAGACAATGTCCTTAAATTGATTGGGTATATGGTATACGGAAAAAAATACGGATTCAGCTGCAACTTACTTGAAAAGTGTACGCACTTTCACTAGATTCTCATGATTTCAAAGTGAATCCGCACGAATCTTGAGCCATATGAATATATGAATTTCATCAAAGACGCTTCTCTGTCCATCCTTTGAAATAGTCTGCAAGCTCGCTGGTGTTCATCAGCTTTTGCCTGGCTATCAGCCAATTCAAAGTCTAAACCTGCCCTAACTTTTTCAAAACATGAGCCATTGCCATTCCCTAAACATTTTGGACAACAAACTCCAACGAAATCTTGGTTGAGTTCACCCTTTCTTGGTGGAGTCTTTCCAGTAGAGGTCGTACTTCTTCTCAGTGGCCTCATTGGAACACACAAACCGGTGGTATGGAGCCCTTGCAACAGGACCAGTAGGATATCCCAAACTTAAACAAAGTGATGCTCAGGAGCTGCCTCCGCAAACACCTTCATGTTGCGAATGCTGCTTGGTTGAGCTGTGGATAAGGATCCTATAATGCACCCAAAGGTACTGCCTAGTCTTCAACACTGCTTGCGGCCAAGTGACGTTGTAAAACTCTGATGCCGCCACGTCTGTTCCAAGCTTGACTTTTGCAGCCTCAATGACTACACCACGAACGGTCCACCCTGGTGCCCACAATCCAAGACTTTCGGCATGCGCGCTTTGCGATGTGTAGAGTCTAGCCAAAAGCTATGTAACCGGAATCAACTTATGAATATGGCATCAAACAGCTATTTTTGTGAAATCATCGAATTTCACATTGACAGAGGCGTCTTTCAAATGGAAAGGAAGAAATGATCAAAAATGATCCCAAACTGCAAACTATGATTCCTTCCACTCCAGCTTGTTATAAAGAGGTACCAAAATTGCATGGCCTTCTGTACTTCGCTAACTGTTGTCGCGAAAAAAAAAAACGAATCCGTTGCTGTCTTGCCAAGTGTCGTGGCCAGACTTTTCAATGGCTGTCATCAAGACCTCCCAATAAATTCAAGCCACTTTGATGGATCTCTGTGGATCACCCCAACATGGATCTGATACTCTGATACGCCGCCGAACAGCAAGCAACGAAAAACCAAGAGGAAAAAAAATAGATGGCGTTTTCATAGTAACTTAGTAGAAGTGCGTAGAAGTAAGATATATCGATATCAAAAGAATGAACAAACATCAAGTAATAATATCAAGTGATATCAAATAATGTCAAGTAAATCATGTAATATACATATGCGTATATATATACGATATAATGAACCAATGAAGTAGCATCGAGTAACATCATAATAAGTAACATCAAGTGCACGCATCACAAACCCGTTTCTTTTTTCCCCATCGGGATACACCTGCAGCGCTTCATCGCTTTCCGTGACGTTTGGGGCGAAGCCGCCTTCATCCCCCACGTTGGTGGCATCCTGGCCATATTTCTCCTGGCGCGGAGAAAGTAACCCAACTTGGACAGTCATCATGAGTCATAAGTTCACCGAATCAAAAAAAGCATCCAAGATGACATTTAAAAGAAATCTTTAAGGCATCTTTGCCAACACGACTCTCAACCTCTAATGTTCCGGACAAACATCTCGAATGGTTTTTTTAATGGAAATTGCTCCAACTTGTTGGGCTTTTTTTTGTCTAGCTGAGCAAAGATCGTGGCAGTATCCTGCATGTCATGATGAGATGAACTGGCCCCAAGCAGTCTGAGATGTCCTGAATCACCTTTTTCAAATGATGATAGACCTGCTGCAAGCAACATGCTTCTAGGGGATCTCTAAAGATTTAAAGCTTACAGTATACAAGGAATGTTTAAAATATCTTTAAGTCCTAAGCAATAAAATTCAGTAGGCAGTGGATCGTTAAATTGGGTCTATTCAAAAATTCCTCGAAAAATGGCACTGGTCGTCCAATCATTGATGCTGTAATTGGTGCAAATTGCCACCTCAGCACCGATCTGCAAGGCTTCTCTAAAGCTGCCAGCACCCACAGGAAGAATCATAAACTCCTCACGTTTCTCCACACAAGAAACTAAGCTTGGGGATATCTTGCCCAAAGAACACCTACCAAAACTAGAGTGAAACTCAAGAATAGTTGGAATACAATGCTCCTTTTTCACTATTTGTGATTCTTCAGGATCCATCTTCGATGTCGAGTAGAAGAAATTGGAAATCTTGATAACGGGTTTCGAACTCTGGAAGAACTGCAACATGTGTTGTTGTTCCATAGGTCCATAAGGTATAGTATATTTTCCAACATCTTCCAACCAAGCTTGTTGGAAAACTCCT
This sequence comes from Breviolum minutum Mf 1.05b.01, assembly GCA_000507305.1. Classification (NCBI taxonomy): domain Eukaryota; class Dinophyceae; order Suessiales; family Symbiodiniaceae; genus Breviolum; species Breviolum minutum. Next base: position 30,953 of record DF243720.1, on the reverse strand, counting down.
CTACCATCCTCCACCCCGGTCCTGCACTGGTAGGCCATTGCCTGCATGACTACCTCCATTAATAACCTGAAAGGTGGGCCGATGGTCGGAATTCCCATGGATTTCCTGAAAGTTAAACGTGGGAAAATTCCTCTTTTTCGCAAAAAAAACTTCAAAGAAGATCAACTCTATATTTATATTATTAATATTATTAATATTCTGAATAATATAATGATTCTTACCATCAAAGTATCAAAGTTGTGTGCATATTAAGTTGAGTGACATCTTTTTGCCGTGGCGATTTAAAACATCAAAAACCTACGTGTCGTTTGGATGCCTGAAACATGCCTGGAAAGGCCACATATTATCTCCACCCTTTCGCATCACCGTTTCGCTACTGACGTTTAGGCACGTTGAAGGCGGGCACCGGCAGGACGAATTTATCAGTGGGCTTTCCTGCCAGCTCGGCCACTCGCTGGTAGAGCCTCCAGGTTGCTTGGTGGTTGCTTCACCAACCCATCTGAAAAATGTGGTCGTCAAATTGGGGAACCATCTTCCCCCAATTTAAAAATGAAGATTTAAAAAAAAAACTTTGAGTTGGCACCAGCTAGTTGAAGAGAAGTTTCACTAAAATAAAATAAAATAAAAAAATAAAGAGGCAATTTCATTTGAATCGCCTGAAAGTCGCAGTTGGCAGTTCCCCCCCACCAATTCAAAGGTCACCAGGTAAACATGAAATCCTTGGCGACAAGAGACGTCTGATTCTTGCAAGCAGCAGCTGCACGGCAGATGGCCATGCTGACCTTGGCGAAAAAAAATCTCGTTGTCTGAATCCCGACGATGTCACGACATATCTACCAAATACATCCAAATAAAGCATCCACTGCATTGATTGGATATCAAACATCTGCGTCGTGACCGTACATGATTCTATTGTGATTTGTGCAACCCTACCCTACAATTGATGGACTCAGATGTGCGAATCAGGTCCACACTACAACCCTCAGAGTATGTCTGAAACAATCTGCAGGCAAGAAGCTGCTAAGATGGCATTTGCACCTGTTTGACGTGTCAGGCTCCAAAGATCTTGGGATATTTGTGCTTCGAAGTCCCAAGATGTCTAGCCATGTTGGGTATCCATGATTGAATTTCAGGGATGTATAGCTTTGTGATACCTAATGGACAGAATTATGGGATGAGTTCATGTTTCAAAAGCGCCTAGCTTGGCTTTGCTCCAGCCCCATTCATTCTGAGAGCCATCCATCTCCTCGAATCCACACACAAACATGTCCTCACTTCTACAGCCTTTGATGACTCCAGTCTGGTCTATGCTTTCCCCTTCAATGCTGGTTTCTTGTCAAGTCCGTCAACTTTTTAACACAGCGCTCCTCGTACATCATCTTGTCCAGTTCTGCCTGCGAAATCGAAGGAACGGTTTCTTAGTCACAAAAGGTCATGTATCACAGTCCCAGGGCAGCCTTGGTGCCTAATCGTCAATTGATGTCACGTTACAAGCTGGCAGCCATGTGCAAAGTTGATTAATGATAGAAAATAACGAAGGACTTGCGTTTTGACTTCGGGTGAAAAAGGCATGTCAGCACAAAGAAGACCAGAAATATTCCAATCAAATCCAAAAAAAGAATTGAGTGCATGTAAGGGGAGACACCCTACACAAAATGCAGACACATCCTGAGATCGACCAAAGTCTATGGATACGTTGGTAGGATCAATTTGTCAGGACATTCAGGTGGCCTGTTCCAAGACGCTCTTGCCAAAGAACTTGGGAGCAATTACCTCATTCACATTCTTCACGGCCGTCAACACGCCCTTTCCCAAATACCTCAAATGAGGCATGTCACTTTGGAGCCAGGAGATTTCAAGAAAGACAAACATTAAAAATATGAAAAAAAAACTCTTGTGTGTTTGACTTTGCATCCAGGTTCTGAAAGGCGACTGCCTACAACTTCACCTTTTCACCTTTCCATGGCACCTGGTGGTGTCCTTGTCCCGTAGCTCCAGTGCTTCATAGACTCCAGTGGAGGCACCTTGTGATACAAATGATAGTTATTCGCCTCCCTGAAACTAACATAGCCTCTGGAAAATGATGCTTGGGAGACTACTTCCTTTTGGTTAAGGCTATTTTTAAAGGTTACTTGGTATGTTAGTTGTAGGGAGGGTAGGTACTGGGCTAGGTTGTTGGCCCCACGCAGTAGGAAGAATGTTGGAAGATATTCAGATATTCCTCAAATTGAAAAAAAAAACATCTCCCTACAGGACCAGGCTGTTTTTTTGCAACAAATTATTGAAATTCTTCAAAAAATGTTCAAACCACCCAGCTTAGATACATGGATTCCATCGATACTTCAAAAAATGTCAAGGAGAAAAAGTCTAGGAAAAACGTCATTCGTAAACATCTGAATCCATTTTTCATTTGAGTCCATTGATGCACCTGAAGGAACTGCAGCACGAAAAAGACCTTTGTCAGTAGCTAAGTCCACCTGAGATCGACATGGGAAAAGGCGACACCTGGTGCTACAACCTTTTTGGTATAACTGAATTCATAAGATTGCAACAACCTGGGGTTGTCAACCTCTGTGATGTTTGCCGATTTTGTGGATTTTTTCCGAATTCTTGATGATGTTTGTCTTTTTGTTGCGGCCTCAATGGTGGGATTGCCCCTGGAATCCAGAATTTCTCTGGCTTTCAGTGTGCGAATGAAGGCCATGGACCCACCCGGCACCACAGGGCCCGCCAAAAACAAAAAAAGTCGAAGGGCCAGCGCAGGTCACAAAATTGTTTGAGCTTCGCAAATGGCTGTCTCAAGAAATGCTGCCAGCAAAAACTTGCAAGGTCACTGCTAATAAGAAGTTCATTAGTTCTAAGGAAATAAAGCATTTGAGAAGAATATGCAACCTTTGCCCCTTCAAGCTAAGAGTAAATTGCATTTCTGATGCATTGTTGAGCACGCATTGATATTAGGCTCCTTCCGTTTGTCTTTTAAGTTTCATAGTGGGTAGCTGTGGCAATCCAGCCTGTGAGGAGTTCAGCATGGCCTGGCCAGACATGTTGGAAAAGATTCTGCAAGGTTCAATTCCAGATGTGACATTAATTCTGGTAAACTGAACATAATAAGTTATAAGTTAGACTTCATACTGTTGATGGAAGAAATCCTGCACCAGTTGAGATGTATAAAACCTTGTCAATAGTGGGACAAACTACCTATCAACTGGTGCAGGATTTCTTCCATCAACAGTATGGCTTCACCATTGAATTGCTCAATTGAAGTTCCCCATGATTTTCCTTTGATACATCCTGAGTCTATGCTATGATCCTCTGCAAATTCTCCAAGAAACAACTACAGGGATAGGGTGATGAACTAGTTGACCAGCACACAAACCAATGGAAAATTGGAAAGATATGGAAAACAAAGACCTGAGGATGACACTGGATTCACTGGCATGCACCGTACGTAGACACTGAAGTCCAGGCACCTTTTGATATCATCCTTAGTGTTTTTTTGGCGTAGCACCAGGATGCTGACATGTAAGAGATCACTTCATGTTGCCCTGGGGAGAAAAATCTCTTGGCCCATCCATAATCTATACCTAAGACTTGTGAACAACAGCTTTCTTCTTCTACTAAGGTGAGCACTACAAGGCGTGATACCTTTGGTTGGCCGATTTCAATGGTGTACCTCATGAGTGTCTCACAGCAGAGTTGCCAATTTTGCTGCTAGATCATCTTAACAAGCTGCTACTTCCAAAACATCATGGAGAGGTTTTTGGAGGAAAACATCACAAAACTACTGTACAATCACTTCGTCAGAAAGATGGGCTGCCATTGCTCAACGGGGCACTTCCCCGCCGGTAGTTCAATCTCCAAGGAGTTTCTGAAGCCTCGTTGTTCGCCGACCCAAAGTCCTTCTGGCACCTCGTGCGTTTGTTCGCCGTGAGTCCCGAACGTGGGTCCGGGACGATGACTGCAGGTCCAAGGATGAGAGAAACTCATGAGCACAACAATCTTCCCAACCTGCAGTGCAATCCTTACCAGGTCCAAGGGCAAAGCAGAGCCGGCCTGTCACGGAACAGGCAGTCACGACTTCTGTCAAGATGGATGTGGCTAGAACCTGGCAATATGAAGGGAAAAAGGGAAGGAAAGTTAAGAAAACATGAAATGTATAAAAGTCTTATTCAGTGGGGTAATCAGATGCTAAGCTTTCTAACTGCCTTTTGACTTTCATCCACACGTCTGAATTTGTCAAGAACGGGGCATCAAATTCAATGCTGGGTGCAGGCCATCTTTTTGAAGCTTCCATGACCTGAAAGTCCTCGGGCAACTGAACTCATGGCCTTCCCAAAGTTTTCCACGCCCCATTTCCACCTCCAAGTATACCACTGAAGAAACTGTCAATGAGATGGGTACCTGCCAACATTATCAAACACCCAAAGTGCATCGCCCACAATGACTGCATGAGTTCCCACCAGATCTGCTGGAGTGTCATCAGCACATGTGACATGCAACATAGAAAGATGGTAATCATGGGGCAGGAAAAAAATCTTAAATCTAAAGATGAAAGTGATGTTCCTGGATACGTCTCTTGCTCCAGTAGGTTTCAATATTCCGCAGCAACAGGTGCTGCAGCCACGGAACCCATGAAAATTCATGTGAAGCATATGCCTTCATCAATGCTCCTTGTTGTGTCCGGTAGCTGGCACCCAACCTGACAAGCAAAAAGCTCGGTTTTGTGCATCTCAACTATGCTTCTTGCTGAAAAACAAACATCTTGAAGACTCGCAAGCTTGCATCCTGAGCCTCTGGTATCAAAGATTTGGAAGTGACAAAATGGTGGATCCGTACTCCAACGTCGCGAAGCTGCCCAAGGCACCTTAAAAAGCTCGGGCCAATGGTCCACCTCAATGCCCAAATCAACGTGACAGAAAATCGCATCAAAAACACCGTCGTTTCAAAAAAAAACGCATCACCCGCGGAAAAAAGAAAAAACACATGGTGCAATGGTGGCAAACGACTGCCGAATTTTTTCACCAAAACAAATGAGATCGTGGAATCTACAACATCTCATCTTCCCATCAAGTGTCCCCGCGAGTTGGATGAGAAGTCCACCCCTTTGGTAAGATCAGGTAGTTCTGTACAGGACCTCAGTTTGAGTACCAAGTGATTTTGAGGATGATTTTTTTCGGACAAAAAAATGTCCAAAACTCATGTTGGATCCCACCCCAAAATGATCTTCTGCGGAAGTGTAGGGCGTTTTCAACCAGAAAAATTGGGGCTGAAAATTTGGGAGCATTTCCGGAATGATAAAACTGCGGTCCCGAGCCCATCCAGCAAGGCAAGATCTGAACGCAGCCTGGCAACATGTCAATCCAATCCTCCAACAACTTCTCTCAGAAATCCTTCTGATGTTGATGCTAAGGAAGAAATATCAAGAAACCTTGTGATAATGATAATGTTTCAGGGCCTTTTAAGTTTGGGTAGACCTTTGCACCTAAATGTCTCTGACTCTTGTAGATACTGTTGATAATTTCTACAATAGGTCGGAAGTGATTTGTGCCATGAATATCTTACAGTGATATGGTAAACATTGATGGAATGTTCCTTATCTTGCGCAAGCCTTCCGTGTCACTGTCACTAGTTTATGACAGGCTCAACAATTCTGATACCATTATGGTAAATATCCCATTGACAGCGGTGTAACGATCCCGATTGCTGCAGGATTCTAGTCCATCAACAGAATCTCGGCACCAAAAGTCTGCCAAATCGCCACACTTCAAGGTGAAATTGGCAGCAGAAGTGTACAACCATGACTTTGACCGCAGCTGTACTCATAACACATCAATACATTTTACATATTATGTAACCAAATTGCAACTGTATTATTCATAATCACCGAAAATTCCAATTTAAGACAAGTTCAGGACTTCTGGCACCACAAAACTTTCCGCGACGCTGCGGCGCACCGTGTCTCGTAGGCTGCAGCCAGCGTCACCAAAAAGGGTGCTTCTGCTTTGGGCTGCAGCTTCAATACCTCAAGCATTGTCAACATGGATCGGCAGCGAAGAACGACCTGTAGGTGCTGCTTATTTCTGCTGGGTAAGAGCAACAACAGCAACTATCATCATCATCATCATCATCATCATCATCATCATCATCAGCAGCAGCAGCAGCAGCATGTTTTAAGGGCTCATAAGAACTTATGAGGTGCTATTCCGGTCATACGAGTGATGCCATCATAAGGTCAGACTTGGCTTTAACGCTCGAATCTTTGGTGGCGTCTTGTCAGTTCCAGACTTCAATAGCCAGTGGAGTCACACATATCATGGAAAAGGGAAAACAAAGTTCGGATTTCTAAATAAAAAGGATCTAGGTTTCATTACTGTGACTTAGACAATTTGACATGTTCTTCCTCTTTTCAGCAAAGAACTGAAGAAACAATTTCGGGAACTTTTTTTTGCACATTTTTTTCAAATGTTCAGCTGAAGGACATACTTTCCTTTATCAAGCTCCGCAACCAATTGTCCCAGTCGATCAGACCTAAGCAATAAAGGCGACGATACCACAGGAGATACCGGGCCCCCCTTGGGCCATAGGTACTGTAGGGGAGTACATGCATCTGACTAGTTGGTATTGGTATTGATTTGATCATGGCACACCAAATTGATCGATTTCTTCAAATAAAGGGCCAGAGTTCTTGTTGTAGAGTTCCTTGTCCAACTCAGGAGGATTCAAAGCAACAAATGTTTCAATCTACGGTGACACATGATTCCTTTAAGCCTCCCAACTCCGACAAAGTCTTGCCGTTCTGCTCCAGTGAGACGACAATCTGCCAGTGAAGAAAATTTGACATTCTAAGGAGGCTGAGGGATCNCTCCCTTCTAAGGATGCCCGGCAGTGAAATGCAAGTTTCCTCGTTAACCATTCCTTATCATTGAAGTAGTGTGAGTTGTACTTATAGAATGAAAAGTGGTAACTGTCTCAATATCCACATTTTCTGACGTCCATGATTCTTCGTCAGTACAACATACATTTTTGTCCATTCCCAGACCGTGAATGTCCCAGGCACATCAGCGTTCGACAAATCCGCAGGCTCGCTTACCACTCGCAAGATGGCCTTTGAAACCATGAAGCTTTGGATGTTTTCAAAAGTTCACCAATTCGCCCAATAATTTGCCACGAAAAAAAAAACTAAAGTCCCTTACTTTCCATTGAAATACTGGTTGTTTGATAAGACTTCTTATAATGGTTTATTGTAGTCCCCATATGACTGTGTAGTATAATCCCCCTTGTCTTTTCATTGCTCACCTCATGTCAGAAAGCTTTTGTTGCATCTATATTTTGCCCGCAACGGTTGCGGGGGGCATGGGCCTTCTCTTCTAAGATGAGATCCGATGTATGGACATTCTCTGAAAACCGATAGACCTGCAGGCGAAGGACCCCAGTGACGATAGGAACTTCGCAGCCACTGTTGATTTGCCCATATTTGTCAGCTGTCATCAACTTCCGCAATGAAGTATATAAATTTCCATACAAAATTAAATCTTCAGCATCTCCAAAACGGCTCTGAGAAATCCTGAAAAAATCAACAACCATCCCGTTTTTTCTTTCTCCCCGCCTGTGTCCCCACTGCTTCGGTGGTGCTACCTGCGATCCATCCAACCTCAGGGGTTCGAAATCTCTCAGGTGATCATTCCATGAGAATCTTCGTGCCCTTCTGGTGATTAAAAAAAGGGAAAGTCCTTCCACTGTTTTTGTGAAAGTCCCTGAGTCATAGGCCATATTCATGCTCGATGGCAGTGGTTGAACTGCCAATAAGTCCTGGGAGTGTCAAGCTCCAAAAGCATTTTGTCAGATTTGAAGTACAACCAACCGCCAAATTTGTGAAAAAAGGAGCCAAGGCAAGGCTAAGACGCGGCTAAGAATCAAACTGAATCTAACATCGAACAAGAAATTATTCCCAAAGAACTCATCAACAATAAATCCATGAATGACCAACAACGTGCAAAAACAGAATTACCAAGAATCATTGGTGCCAGAACAAAAAATGACTAGCAGTAGAACATAGTAGAACTAGCCAAAGGGCTGCCTTCGACAATTACAAAGACTGTGGCGCTGAAGGTTCTTTCTTCTGGACGATTCTTGCGCCAAAACTTTTTGTTCAACGAAAAAATCCCAAAAGAGCAACTTCAACCACATCCAAGTCAGCCGCTTGAGGGGGAAAAAAATTGGAGACGTGTCTCTTGAGAAATCCTCCACCACTTCAACTCGCCCCAGCAGTCCGGTAGGTCAAGCAATTCGGAACGCATGGAATTCACTGCGTCTTTGGAGGAAATACCTACCTTGACGGAAAAAAAATCGTTCACCAACGGAACAACAAAAAAGGGGGCTGTATAAAAACACCATGTGTTTCCAGGTGCCAACTGACACCACAGAGCCCCAAACCTTGCCTCTGCAGAAATTGTTAAATGAGCACACAGCTCAGACAAATCCTGAGCTGAAAAAATCTCATCAAGATACAAAACGACCTGGAAACCTAAATGTGCCCACGAAAACACAATGGTGTAAGCAAGATTGTGAAAAATAACAGTCTACTTGTGAATTTGACATGCTTCAGAAATCTAGAATAAGGTACAAAAAAGAAAGATCCCAAGCACAAAAAAATGTCAACCTTCGTATGTTTGTGTGATCATCTTCCTGACCCTTTTTGAACAAATCTCAAGAAATGTGCCACCGCGTGACATTCCTTTGACTCACCCTGGAAATCAGACTCACCACACAATGAAAGGAACCTCCTTGGCTTGGTTGGAAAATGCCATATATTCGCGCGGTTGTAAAAAATTCACCTGGTACCTGCAACAGTTCAAAAGGAAACTTCAGAAAAAGCAAAAGATGCAAACAGGCAAAACAAAACATGCAAAAAGAACCCAAAAAATAACATCTAATGATATGATCCCCACCAGGGATTCGAAGTCATTGCGCTTGCCATCGGCTGTGTTTTCTATGTCAAAGTTGTCGCACTCGCCAGGTGGCAGGTCGTTGTACATGAGTAAAAGTCGATGTTCCGTCCTGGCGCAGCTTTGCTACTCGCTCGCAGGTTGAATGCTATTTGGCATGTTTATGAATGTGTGTATATGTCTGGTTAAGCCTTTCCAGTAGCCATCAAGTGGCAAAATCTTACCCAAATCACATCTTCTTCCAATCTAAGGCAAATGTTTTATCTCGTGCATCTATCAAAGTTCACGCATGTCTCTCTCTCTCTCTCTCTCTCTGGAAGTTGCTGGACCAAAGTAAATCAAGGTGGGTAGCCACTCGATCCATATTCACCAAGGTATCACATCTTGCAGCATGTCAAGTTATATATGCTCGCATATGTCTAGGCTGTATGTATGGGTCAGAATTCTCTGGTCCCCCCCTCGATATGCTGCAGGTCGTTGGGATTGTTGCTTGCTTTGTTATCGTCCTACGAAGGTGATTTACTAGCTTAGTACCACGACCAGGAAGTCTCTCTATCCACCATTCCCCCTGCGCACCACTCCGCTGTTGCTACAGCTGCTTCCAGCTTGCCTTGGAATGGACAAAGGAGGTCGTTTTTACACGTTGATGAACCAAACAATCTGAGGGTCCCAACCTACCTGGCGCTTTCTCCTGATTTGCTAGAAAATTCATAAAATAATGGTGACAAAGGTAAATCTTTCAAACATTACAGCATACTCAAAGGATCATAAATCTGAACAAATGTAAAAGTATCTCTTGGCTGAATAAGTCTATAGTATGTAAATCAAACATGAATCAATGAATAGATCATATATATGTATGTATACAAAAATATATGTATATACATATATCATCTCTATCTATCCATGTTCGATCTCATCGACAAAATCTCCCTGTCAAAAGGCCTCAATTCCACCTCCAAAGGAAGGAAAGGAGGTTGCACCGAAACCTCGGGTTTTATAGACCATCAGTTGGGACTGGAGTGCATGTTGATTGGATGTTGGTTGAAACCAACCTTTACTCAAAATCGTCGCTTAAAATTGAAACAGTATCTATAAGATACACTGCAAATGAAAACGCAATGGAAAATACGAATTTGGAAGGCTTGCTAACCCGTTGAGATTGCTTTCTGGTACCGCTGAAACATTTTGCAGTTGCGGTGAGATTCTTTGTGAATCTCAATGCCCATCCCATAGTCGAAGCTTTCTCAAAAATCCACAAAGCAAAAGAAAAAATCCATCCAAAATTCACAAGTCCAATGGATTTTCCAAATTAAACATAGCATATCAAGCAATGCCAGGAGACATCAATTCGAACCGCTGCCATGGTGTCTACTGTGAGATCCACGAACCTGGACGTTTTCTTGGTGTGGAATTTGCTGCCTTTGGGGCTAAAACCAATTTACATCAAGTAGAATCATAGAAGTATGTATACAATGTAGAAGTAGAAGTGTTCCTTGCAGTGAAAGAAAAAAAAGTTGCAATTTCCAAGTCATTTTCGAATCAGTTGTGGCAAGTTGCAGGGTATATGTGCCTGGGGACACCTTGGGATTTCCCGAATATTTCCCATGGAAATGATGGCCCCAACTGGAGATGGATTTTTGGAACGACTTGCGGCAGCATTTCTTGGCAGATCAATTGGGATGTAAATATAAACTTATAGAACAAACGAAAGGTCTCCTGAGGATCACATTTTCACATTCGGACTGGTGAGTCACGTGAATGGAGCAGATACTGCAGCCAATGCACTTCGACATGCCCTGCGACATCCAAAGCGTCACTGGTGCTTGTTCCTGAGGGGCCAACACAGGAGGCAAAAATGAACAACGAAAAGTTCAACTTGCAATCTTCCAAAACGGTAGTGGATGTTTGAAAGCAAAAGGATGCTCAAAACTTAAAACCATTCTGGTTCAAAAATATGGTTTGAGAGATGGACATGGTAAATGGAAAGCCCCTGCACAGAAACATTTCGAAACTCCCAAACTGAGCACCAGGCATCAACCTTTTTGGAGACCTTCTTCGGTACTAATCTTGTGAGTACCTGCAAGAGCCCGACTAAATGTCGCCCTGCACCTACGACAAAAATCAACAAAATCTGGAGAGGGCGCACATTTCCAATGTGGTCACTGGCACTTCGCTGGGCTTCTGCAGATGATGACTGATCCTTTCGGTTCGTATTGGTCATCTGCATCTGGGAAATCCATCAATTTTCATTGAAAAAATCTGTCTTTGGTTAAATAGAAAAAAATGGGGCAACAGTGCAGGCGAAACAGATCCAATACATGCTATTTACTATTGCAATACTCTGAAACAACAAAATCTGTTGAACAGCCAACCAACTCGGCTCGCGACAGAGGAGCTTGGCGCCCAAGGGCAAAGGGGCCTTGCAATATCCGATATCCACATCGATTGCGAGCCTTTTTGCCTGGTACTTGCTGTGTGAATCACAATAAGCTGACCTTTTGGATGGTTGGAGACACCATCCCGTCTCGATCTTAGCTTCCCACAACATCTTGTGCCTTGGTGAACCCACTTGCTTTCAAGTGTTCCAAAAACCTTCAAAATGTGACCTGTGCCAAAAACCTCCCCAGAACACAGAAAAAAATGCAACGCAAGGAAAAAGACCTTCGAGACGCAGTTCCATTTGAAAATTTGACATGTTTTGGTGTCTTTCTCGCTGAGCCAGTGCCTTGCTAGGAGAAGCACTGAATGAGAAGCAGATTCAACGAGAAGGTGGAGCATGCAGCCAGGGGCGTGTTGCCATTCGATCTGATGGTCAACCTCAACTGTCACAGGTCAGGATTTGGGAAGGGTTTTTGATCTTCAAATGATCCCCCCAACAAGCAAGATTAATAGATTCTCTACTGGATCGACAGACGAAGCTTAAGAGGGGTTGAGAAGCAGAAAGGATTGGTGGTAGCAGAAAGAGAGGTTGAGAAGCAGAACTTTTCCGGTAAGGTGGCTAGGCCCGAAGTACTAGACACCTCTTTTTGATGCTTTCACAAAAATCATTGCACAACGAATAGCGACGTAGAAAACCGTCAGCTGGTATGCATCCACAGTAGCAACTCCAAAGATGATCCCACTTGGGGAAACTGTACCACATTTCCAACACGTAGTTTGTTGGCGAGTGCTTAGGGATTTCACATATTGGGCTTTGAATAGCCCCAAAATTTGCGTATCTGCAGTGGCAGATGAATTAGAATTGGCCCAATTGATTGCTGCCTTCCTCCGTTCAGCACTGTATTGAAGCTCTCCAATCTGTGATGGGCAATCAATACCCATCTTGAATCATTGATTGCCACTTGTTGGTCACATGGATTGTCTTCATGTGTCTACCAAACCTCCAACATAGATTGTCCTACATGAAAAGTTGTCCTACTCCATTGGCCGTGAACCCAGTGCAGTATGAAACAAGATTACCGACTCAAGTAAAAAATTTGCCTCTGCCTTTGAAAGGAGCAGCAACCTGATAGGAACACATGCCACTACGGAAACATGGCAGGTCAAACCAGCTGTTCTCAATGTAATGATGCCAACTCAGTGTTGGCTTGTCTGAACTCTTTCGCACCACGTAGAAACTTGGCCTGGAGGGAACCCTTGGCGGTAAGCTCACCCCGCCGGTCTGATGACAAAACAAAATCAAACGAACTGGTACCGCTTGAAGTTCACATCTGGTTTGATCTTTGCACAAAAGGTAACAGGTTGGACGACTCACACCAGAGACTGCCTGCCGTTTGCTTGGAGCCCTGACTTCAGGGAACCTTGGATCAAAGGTTGGCTCCGCTTGTCATTCCTGTTCTTGCGCAATCGCACATCACGTCCGTCGGTGTCGTTGGAGTTCTGTATGAAGCGCTGGACCTGCGTGAGTGTATTCTGCCTGAAGAGGTTGACGTTCACCATCAAACGGTCCTTTCCACTTGTCTTGGCATTGTCTTGGCATACTCCTTCAATGGAAATAGTCCACGATTGTCTATACACCTCAGGATAGGTTCGTTGGTCTTTTCATCTGTAGTCTCAAAAAAGTCAACCGCAAAAAGGGCAAAGACAAGCTCACCTTCCGATCCAAGAGATCCAGCACCAACTGCGATACTGATCGACCACACTGGAAAGTCTCCTTGCAGGACAACTGGGAGTAGCGTAACTCTAGGACCTTCTCCTTGGAGAGCTCTCGCTTGTCATCCAGCTTTGCATATCTCGCCTTTGCACGCTTCGAGAATGCTTTGCCGCCCCGGCTCCGTCCCATTCTTAATTTTTTGGGTGGATATGGCGGCTCCTGTGGCAGAGGGCTTCTCCCTTGTTGCCTGATCTCTGAACTGACGCCTCACCACGATGGCGTTGCAAGACCTCCTGGGTCCTTTTGATCAGCTCTTCATGGTCATCTTCCTCCTCTTCCATATTTGGCCAACTCACCCGTGAGACCTCCCTTGGTCATTGGTCATGACCTTTGCAGTGCTCACTTTCTTGGCCTTCATCGCCTTAGCCTTCATTGCCTTCAGGTAACCTTTTTGTAGTGGGCAGAACCGAAGTGCTGCACACGCTCTTCTTGAAAAGGACAAGACCATCAGCAGCACGAGGCCACAAAGGTCTTGTGGAAAGCACTGCAAAGAGGGAAGTCCGCCGCTGATCGAGGCCAAAGGAACCTCTTTAAGAGCCCATCTTCCGGGACAAAACCGTTGGCACACAGCCAAATGTGGTCCCATCCAGGTGCATGTTCTCCACAAACTGAACAGTATCCTTCACTGCTATAGCCAACGAGATTCCTTTGGAAAGGACTGGCCATACCTCATTGCCTTCATTGCTCTAGCCATTTCGAGTTCAATCCTCACGAGGTCGGAAAGGAACTATCAGTTTGAGCCAAAATCGACTTCTTCATCTCATTGGTTGAAACTTTTTTGGTAAGGTGGATAGGCCCGAACTACTAGACACCCCTTTCCTGCTTCAAGCATCTTTCTGATGCTGTCGCAATTTTTTGTTACGCAACTCATTGTCAGCTGCAGTGCGAGGCCAGAGATGACGGGTACACTAGGAAGAGCTGTCAACGCGAACAACTCGAGCCAAATCACCTATATGTTCATCATGAATCACAAGATATTGAACCATCCCAGATCATGAGTAAAGACATTGCTGCCATCTTTGCTCCACTCATGCTGAATCCTACTCTCAGAGTCTCCGTCCCGAGGGAGAGAGGGTGAGATTCATAGTATGTGTGTCTATATGCAATATACATATCTATGTATGTAAGTATTTATGATTCTGTGTATATATAGTATGATAGTGTATTGAAACAGCCAACATGTAAAACTTGATTTTGGCCCCTTCCCCCCTTTAAAAAAATGATCTCACCCTCCCCCGCCACCCAAATTAAAGGAAACCACAGGAAAGAAGTTGGCTCCAAATCCTCAGATCCCCTGCGTCACCAAGTAGGTTCCAGCTTCTAGGGCCAGTTCAATGCCGTCTTGATGTCTGGACAAAATGGCCTCATCCGGGCTGTGAGATCAAGAAATCCATGTCAGAAATTACTGGCGATTTACAGTATGCGAGAAAAGATGTAGTTTCTTGATGCTCCTAACAATAACTGGAAGAGTTGATAAATCGTATAATAATCCTCTATCTGTGGGATCATGATCGCTGTGGGTGTATTGAGGTTGTGACACCAAAGTCCATTCTGAAGTTGAGCACATCAAAATAATTGCTTGAGGATTGACCCTTGGCTCAATCCCATTGTAAATAGATATTAACAATACTAGTAACAATGTAACTACTATTGCAATTATCAGAGCTTGGTCAGCTAAAATTCTTTTCTGGCTGATGAATGCCCATCGAAACGACCTCACTTTGGATGTCGACTTGCCTCCCCCTCAAACGCGCCATTTGCTGCATGAAATGGGCGGGATGCCATTTGCTCAGACAAACCAAACCAATCTACTTTCTGAGTGTTCATCTGAGTTAAGAGAAAGGCACTACGATCCATATTAAATTGTAACACCATTGGCCTTGCCGACAATTTTGGGAGTCGAATCACCAGTGCGTCCTCGGAGACGGTAAAATTCCAAGTCCCTGTCTTCAAACGGCCTGCCTCCACGCGTCCGTTCCCCGAAAAACGAAGAACAACAGAAGCGCACATCCCCAAAGTTGTCATTGGTGACTTATAGACCAAAAAACGTCGTTCTGAGAAACTTGGTGCAATGGCTGTCCCGGTGGACTGCAGACGTTTGCACAGTTTCCCTTCTGTTTTCCCATCAGTTCCGTGAATGTTCTCACACGACATCATGCCGGCACGCTCAAGTTCAGCTACTACCAGCTTGACATCATTGAGCCAAGATCCATGAAATACCAAATACTGAAGATCTGGCAGGTAACGGAGTGCATTCTCCGCATCCGCACGTACATATTCATAGTCATGATTGGCATCTATGACCACTACCTCCACCTTGTTGTTGGCAAAAAAGCTCCAACCTTCTGTTAAGAGGTCCATTTCCAGAAATACCACATGTCTTTGAAGTTTTCCAAGGTTCTTCGCAGCAGTCTTCAAATAGTTTTTCTCAAGGTCCACAGCAATGACCTTCTTGAATATGCTGGCCAAAACTGCTGTAGTGTGACCATGGTACACTCCGAGCTCCAGTGCTGTCATGTGAGCAGACGATGTTTGGCAAAAATGCTTGGCAAGGTGTCGTTTGTAGGCAGAAGATGTTGTCATGGGATCTTCAGGATTGCTTATGGCGAGATTCATCGCAACCTCAGCATCCTTTAAGCAGCTAGGATTGACTCCTTCCACTAGAACCAGGAAGGTGCAGAAAAAGAAGAGATGAAGTATCATCAGCTCAATACCTCAGGTATAACCAGTCGTGGAGAATACATCTTTGCCAATGAAAATTGCTTGAACCCAGATTCTTCTGGCAGGTGTGAATATGTGTTTTGCCTGCATTTGTGCACATCAGTGTTCAAAACAATCTTTTCAATTTCAACTAACAAATGAGTAAATCCGTCTATTCTATTCATAGGTGGACCAGTAGATGCTGACTTCAAATAAGATTCTGTCACTCTTCCGTTGCGTGTTTGTTCAACTAATACAAGTTACAGCTCCAACATCAAAAGGTTTCAATGACAAAGTTGCCTTTAAAGATTTTTTGCTAAAAAATCCTCTGAGCCCTCTGACATTTGTGTCCAATGATTTCACCTTTATCGCAAAGCTGGCATCTTTTGAAGTCGCCTCACAGCAACAAAAAAAAGCTCTGAAGAGTTTGTAGGATGGAGGTTCCAAAAGATTTGTTGTTTTCATACCATGGGATATAAAAATTTTGGAATTCACCAGTTGATATAGCAAATTAGCAAAGTAAATATCTTGTGGCTGACTGACAGTGACCCAACTGATTGGCCTATGGTGAGAGTAGGTTGATGGTGCGCGTTTCCAACATCTGAGTTGGAGGTAGAATCCCAAATTGTCACGCTGACGCAGCCAGCAACTTTTTGCTTTCAGATGCTGTCTGTTTGGTGCCTCTCTGAGACATGAAGTTAGCCGCTTTCTTCAGCAGCACGTTAAACACGTGAGTCGCGGAGATTGACCGTCCTTACTAGCAGGCTGTGCCAAAATCCACTCAGGTGCGGCTCATTTAGGTCTGCTTCGTTCGCGTTGTCTGAAAAATCAAGACCCAAATGTGAGTCAGCAGGTGAAATGTGTAGATAGCATAAATGGAGGCGATCAGCAGTCCTGTCAAAGGGTTTCATCCTCTTCTTCCACGCACGTGTCTTGTTAGGTAACACTTTTCGTCTCACCCTCTTGCCTTGGGGCTTGGGGCAAAAGATGGGGAATTCCAGCATGGCAGGATCTTGTCCGAGGAATGTACATACAACGTCAAATCCAACAAATACCTAGCAGACGATCCACTTAAAATTAATGGTCTCTTATCCCTGGCAAAAGGACATTGCATGGCTCGCTGTCCTCCAAGATCTTCAGTTTGTCCATCCTTCACATCATTTATATCAAGCCGGACTTGCCGAAGGAAGAAAATGAAGACAAGGAGCGTCAACGGCAGTGAGAAACCACTAATGAAGTACCAGACAGTCTTGAACCTGCAGGGTGGTGCGAAGCAAAAGTTGGAAATTGGCTTTGGGGGCTGGAAGGTGTTGAGTGAGGTTTTCAACCGGAAGACCTGGGTTGCATGGATACTCCCACAATATGAAAGTACAATGACTTTTTTGTACTCTGCAATTTTTGTGGCAACTGTTCTCATCTCATGATAACTCTCCATGTCAAATAAACAGAAAGCTCCACATATTAGATACAGCCTCTAAAGTCCAGTTCCTTTGATCCCTCAAAGATCTTGCCACCATTCTGGTCAAGATGCTTCCTGCTGTCGTCATCCTGCAAGCGGGGATCCAGCAACACTCGCGCCGGCCACATCTCAGCTATGAACTTTGCATGCCTCGCTCTGGAAAGGTGGCGGCATGAATTCGCGATTTTTTGTGAAATGTTCAAGATTTTCTGTGGAGAAAAACCCATGAAAAAAACGTAAGACTCATCTCCAATTTATATAAACATATATAAACTCTATTGATCTCTATTGTGAAGCTATATAGGTTCTGTGTAACACCAGCTTCTTCCAAACCAGAAACCACAAGTGTCACAAGTGCATCCCGTCAAGCTGCTTTTCCGCTGTTGCGTGGCTCAAGAGTTGTTCCGTGAGGGTACCAGCCTCCACCTGAAGCTTGGGGACTTTTGCTACCTCACAAACAATCCTCAAAAAAACACCTGGACCTAAACAAACAACCGAAAAGTCAAGAAAAGTCAAAAATCAACAAAAACCCTGAGGATTTTAATATGGATTTTATGTACCATTATCAGGTGGATTTTATCCATTTCAGGGGGGCCACAAAAAATCTGGCTGGCTCCCAGCCTTGCTCCCTGGATTCTCAGCTGCTTTCACCAGCGCTTCGCAGACCTGAAATCCCAACCGTGGATTTCACCGATTTCATTGTTAGAAAAGGTGAAAATGATACTACAGTACAACAACAACAACAACAACAACAACAACAACAACAACAACAACAACAACAACAACAACAACAACAACAACAACAACAACAACAACAACAACGCAGTAGCAACAGCAACAGCAACAACGCAGTAGCAACAGCAACAGCAACAACGCAGTAGCAACAGCAACAGCAACAGCAACAACAAGAACAAGAACAAGAACAAGAATCAAGAATCAAGAACAAGAACAAGAACAAGAACAACAACAACAACAACAACAACAACGCAGTAGCAACAGCAACAGCAACAGCAACAGCAACAGCAACAACAAGAACAAGAACAAGAATCAAGAACAAGAACAAGAACATGAACAAGAACAACAAGAACAGAAAAAAAGTTGGAGGAACAAAGAAAGATTGTGAAAATCATGGAAAATCCACTTCAAGGCTTATATAGTTCTAAACGAAATCAGCAGTGAAGGCCAGTGCCCAAGACATTCCCTCGACAAAGCCCTGGCTCCCGTCCACCTGCTCTGAGCTCGCATTTGAAGGAAGCTGCAGCCTTGATAAGTACAAGTAACTTTGATTGAACAAAGGGAAAGGGATAAAAAAGCATCTTCAAAAAGAACCTCAAGTATCACTACTATGAAAAAATGGTGTTTCTTCATACCATATGATGAATTTGCTGAATATAGCTGCCAGCTGGAATCTGAGAGTCAGCGAAAGCACAAAACTTCCTAGACTGATTAAAGGAGGCCAGGAAAAGTCCCAGCGCCACTCAAAACAAGATGATGTAAGTCCTGTCATACCAAAACATACGGTAGCCATCATCAGAGTCAATGACAAATTGGAGACTCATTGACTGCCCGGCTCAGCTAGACCACCAGGCACTGAAATCACGAAGCGAAGGTGCCAAGGAACCCAATCTCTACCGCTTTTGAGGCAGCTTCTTCTGAAATGACCACCAAGTGATTCATCAAGCACCTTGCATCCGTCACTTGGAGTCTAATGATGAAAGAGCAGAGCCAGCTTTGATGGCTAAAAAATCCCTGCACCAGAAGTTGTGTTCCTAGCACATTCTCAACAGAAGTTTTTCAACTGAGTTGCTCCCGCCAGTCACCTCCCTCCCAGCTCCAAACCTTGCAGCTGGAGGATCCTCTTCCACATACTTGCTCAGGGGCAACAATTGATTTTCCTGACTTTTATGGCAGCTTAAAAAAAACTAAAGGAGTTTGTTTTTCCCGGGAATCAGCATGAAATTCATGGCCCAACAAAAAGTGGATGCTTCGTGAAATTGACACCGCATTTCAGGCCCCGGCACCAATTCGACATCGCCAAGTCTCTGTGTCATAAGCGGTGGCAAGAAAAGCCAGAAACACACAGCAGTGTGCCAGATATCTAGTGACGATCCTGTTCATAAACACCATGAAGTCCATCAAGGACTTCTCATCTTGATGGAATTGCCACGCCACTACCAGACAGTGTGACAGGGAGATGGCTAAGCATATGGTCAAGAGGATAAAAAGAGGATCGTTGATTGGTGACACTGTCTCGAAGTCCAACATCACACCTCTTTTCAACATGACATAGTAAAGCCGTTGTCTTGCTATCTGCCGCAATGCGATCAGAAGAGAAATCACCATGGCAAGCATCACAAAGGAACGCATGCTCGCTTTCCTTGGTTGCAGCCCACGACTTGGGAGTGAAACAGTGAAACCCCCTCAGAAACTTGCTTTCCATTGGGAAAAAAATGTAATCACACCCATCCCAAAATATCTTTTGACAGCAAGATTCGTACATTCACATGCAAGTGCGATAGCCAAAGGCTGTTCTCTGGAGTCACATGCCACAAAGAGGGTCTTGGAGGTGTACACTGTGAGCGTGATCACACCAAGCGCTGCATATTGCCCTCCGACACTGATGACTGTGGTAATAAGGAGCCGGAGAGGTTCCCCACGCTCATGCCACTCGAAAGGACGTCCAAGTGCCTAAGGGATAAATGACCAGTCAGACTTTCTGGTATGCTGTTTATATCTTTGTCCAACTTTCAGAAGTTTTCATGATGACATACTATACATTCAAATAAATTGTAGATCAAATATATTCTCACTTGATCATACATGCTTGGTACGTGCTTGGTTGAACGTCCATTACAGAAGCCATGCACTCTTCCAGTGCACTCTTCCAGGAATCATACATCAGATACCTCCTTCTGTCCCACTTCCGAAGCAGGAATCTTGCATAGCAGATCTGCGACTATCGGATTCTGCAATGAACACTCGCAAACGAGAACTGCATTTGCGCTGAATCTCCATTGCAAAGATGTGATGTTGAGCAAGTACATTAGTACTCTTTTGTACACAAGCTGTCACATCTATTCTATTCCAACATTTGCGGGATGTGTTTTTTTCCAAAAGACTGTTTCTCAAAATGTGCTCTCCCAAAATTCCATGAATTTCTGAACTTCCAAAACAAATCCTCACCTCAGCATGATCTGCTGTGCCATAGGAGGATGCCTGTTTCGATTCTGTCAAAGGCCTTGAATCCACGGAAGGATCCTGTGATCGAAACAACCACATCGTTGCGGTGGAAATTTCCGGAACCCTCACCGGGAAGATTTCTCGTCGCTCAGGTCACCGACGAACAGTCGCCACAGTTTAATTGGATGTGAAAATGGCGTGAAGAGATTCGTGAATATATCACTACCGGATAAACGGTCTCACCTCGAGAGTTTGAGCCTGAGACTGCAAAAAAGCCAGGCAGACATGTCACAGGTCTTTGCAGATGTTGGTCGCAGCGCAACTACGATGTTCAATGCAGAAACCATGAGAACTATGCTTGATTTGCAGGTCTTCGTCACAATATCTGGCAAGATCATAATCATCATCATCATCATCATCATCATCATCATCATCATCATCATCATCATCATCATCATCATCATCAGCTTGCTCACCTGAGACATCTACTATGGCCCCTCAAACCCACACCTTGATTCGGAGCAGTCGAGAATCTGCCACCTTCGGTTGGGTTTCCATAAGGAACAAATTTCCATATCAAGCCATGGATCATTCCACACATCGACGTGACACGTGTGTCAGCTCGCTAACCAAAAGATCCGAGATTTCAACCCCTAGTGATGTTGTTAAGAACTTCCAATATCTCTGAATATATGGTAGATACCGTACGGTAGGAAAAACGTACACAACCAAGGAAGAAATATGGAAACATTGAAATCTCAAACTAAATGCTGCAGCAAAAAAGAAAAGGAAATAAGAAATTAGAAACTATATTTCATCAGCTCAGTTGGCGTCCATTCTTACCCGGCTAGGCTGCGGGAAATAACGGATTAGGGCGATCCGGACGTATTGAACAACATGTGAAGTGACAACTTAGGTAAAGAGATGTTACTGTAAATGATATTGACAAGGGGATCTGGCACACAAAATGACTCGTGCTTTAACCTCGTTTATATCTATATAGGCTAAAGAGCATGAAAAATACACTGACAAGCGAGTTACAACAGCATGACCAAAATTCCAAATAACTTGTGATTTAACAAAAGAGGTGACGCAGATTGGGAAGAAATGACCATGATTTTCGCCTGCTCTTTCCTGACATTTGAACTGACAAAAGAACCGGCACAAGAATGAGGAGCCTGACAAGAAATGTCATAAACAATTCACATAAACCTCGTCCTGCATCGAATCCGACATCTCATACATGTGCATGAGTCTGACATTGTTGTCACATAGATCTGATACTAAGTTCGACATGAATCTGGCACAGGTTTTAGACAGGAATCCAACATACGCCTCACAAATCTGTGATATACAAGTGACGCATCATCTCAATCAAAACAATGGAGAGGCCCAATCTTCATCTGACCCTGAAAAACAACTGACAAGATATATGACAAAGTAGATACGTCTAGCTTTGGAGCAAGGAGACGGACCAGAAGGTCAGGAGAAATTTGTGAAATGGAAATCCAACCCAGAAATATGTAACAGTTGTACTTGCATGTAATTACAGTGAAATACAATTAACTTTCGAACATCTGTTTCATGATTTATATATATACACATAATTGTGTATGAATATAAATATCTATCTATCTTGAAGGTAGAATCAAGAATCTAAAAAATAACTAGATTATATAACCAACATAAAGGAAAAGGAAAAACAAAACCCTTGCCTTCAAAGTAACCATTTGCCTCCCCTGCGAGGGCACCATGTATTCTGAGTCGATGAGCACCTTCGCTGCTTGTTGAGGCGCAACTGATTGCCGAAGAGTTCGCATGTGGCTGATGGTTCAAAGGGGAACAGTCAAAAATTGATGGATTGGGAATGGAGTAGGAATCGAATTGAACTTGATGATGATGATGATGATGATGATGATGATGATGATGATGATGATGATGATGATTCTAATCTGAGACCATTGAATCTTCAACTTAGGAGTGAGAGTTGACAATTCCTTGGCTTCTGCTTCCACGCCTGCTCATCAGCCTGAGGAGACAGGGTGTCCGGCAGGGGCACACGCGTGGACCTGAGCTGTTCGGGCCTTTTTCGGGGAATCCTGCTGCACAATGCGGCAACACTGAGGGGCATGAAAGTGAACCATTTTTTGGTAACCCAAAATGTGTGATATAATAATATACAATAGCAATAATAGATATAGATACAGATATAGATGTAGGCATGGATATCTACAATTGTACAGTATATACAGACATAGGCGTATTTATAGATATACAGTAGATATAGATATAGATGGAGATGTATCATATCACCATTGCATACACTTTTTATCCATATCCCGAGCAGGTCCAAGTGCCTTCCCCACATCCTGTTTTTTGGGCGAAGGAGTCGCTCATGTCATTAAGCCGCTGGTGCGCGAGCTACCTCTCAAAAACAGTGCACTGTTATTAAGCTAGTAATGTATTGTGAAAACCAATGTACTCCATTCAATTCATTTGCAACTCCTCCATTCACATCATAGTCCCTCAATGTGCCATATTTGTTCACTTACATGTTCAAACCGTGCAGCCATCTTCGAAAGGACCTGGAGCAAATGCTCTCAACCCCCAAGACACCTGCTCAAGCCCCAACAACTGACACGCGCCAGCTGAATTCATCGTGTGCACAGCAGGGCAACTGCATAGTTGTTCTTTGGGCCTGTAAGCCCTCCTTTTTCTGGCCCCACCACGGATGGTCAGCACTTTGGACTAAGATTCTGATTTCAACTAGATTCCTCCAATTCTTGTTGTCCAGTTGATTAAATCATATGAAAAGAAATGTAGCTCTGAACTTGTAACACTTGTACCTGATTCACAAAAGGCTTTCCTTGTGGTGGGCTGTGCAAGACCTTCCTGTGCAGGGACGCTAAAACAGCGGATTGAAATGCCCCTCCGGTCGAAGCACATCCTCTCTACAGCAAGAACGGAAGACAAATTAGCACACTTTGCCGGTCTTCTCCGAATCATTTTTCTCACAACTTTCCAAACATCAAACTTCAGCCAAGCTATTCAACACCCAGGCTAACCCAGGCCTACCTGCAACCAGCTGATTGGCTGATTAGGCTCAGCTGATGCAAATTACGAGTGCTCTTCAGGGTTTGTAGCTCAATGTCAAAATACTTTATGGACTTCATATGAGATTTCATCATTTGAACCTTGAGGAAACTCGTGGGAAACTGTAGTACATAATATGAGAGATACCAAGAATGCAACTTAGTGTGGATAAGAATATATTATGTTGAACATAAAATAGATCCATGCAATTGGTTCTCTATACTTTTTCACTTGTGAGTTCTGCGGAATTCCCTGATGCAAGCGTGCAATCAGGTCCAGGGATGGAAACCTATGTCACTTGATTCTTTCTTGGACACTCGTTTTAGTAAGGATTGAAGCGATCATCAGTTGGAAAGCCACCAAAGTCATCTTCACCATAGCCAGCCTGGAACCATTGGGAGCTATGAAAACTCAAAGGTTCAAACAAATCTGAAGAGTGCTTCAGCCGCCTTCTTACGCCCACGACCACGGCCGCGACCTTTACCACGACCCTTGGGTGCACCGGCAGCCTCGCCATGGAGATTTTTGCAACTTCATCTCTGAGTCAATTGAAAAATATGACAAAAAATATGGAACCACCTGAAATCGGAGTGAAAGTCAAAGAGCTTTGAAACGGACCATCTAGATGCATGTATTCATGTACTCATCATTATATATAGTACTGAATATATATATATATATATTTACATATACATATCGTGCTGATACGAATATCTATATTTCTACATGAATGCAAATTTTATTTCATTGTCAAAACAGCAAGATTGTGGAAGTCATGGGTTTCCATTGTCATCTTAGGATTCAACAGCAGCTTCTTCCACAGCCTTGTTGGGGCAGCTTCCAGCCCAATGACCAGGCTGATTGCAATGGAAACCTCGTTGGATTGATACGGATACGTGGCAGATGCGGGTGGATTCAACAGGTCAAAGGGTGGTTTCTACATGAAAACAACAGTGCATTAGCTGGAGTCAAAGCTCACGGTGGAGAAGCTCTTCATATCTGAGATCGCAAAAAGATCTCACAGTTGAGACCCGTAAAAAGAAACACCCCAACAACCATATGGTGTACAGGTGTGCCCATCATCTAAGGTGAGCACAAACATCTCCTTCGCGGCCTAGGCATAGTGTGGCATAATCGTGAATCATAATTCAATGGTACGAAATATCCTTGTCCCCACAGAACTCCAATAATTCCTCAAGTTTCCCGTTCTCCCATCATTTTTCCAGAACTTAAAGAAACTCCAAGTTGCTCCTGGAAACGGTTCCAGCCCTTGCGGGGGTGGGAGTCGCACCAATCTTGGGCTCCTGAATCACTGAGGACTGTTTTTGTTGAAGCCTAGAAATGTGCTAGAAAGATCCTTTAAAAAGAAGGGTGACGATTTTTGCACATAGCTCTTTGGCCAAGTACTGGGGCCTTCTCATTTTCTAAGATACTTGGTACGAGACAAGGGATGGATCGATGGATGGATAGATGAAAGCATGAAAGCACAAAGTGAATCAGATAATAATTAGCAGGATGAATGTCATCGGCAAGTTGCAGTAAAGTGATAATATAGTTTTAGTTCTCTTGTCGAAACGTATCGTTGTATACAACGCTGGTTTTTGCGATTTATCCCATGGCACGTCCCTTCCGAAACATCCCGAAACAAGCGGAAATCTTATGCACTTTCCAGAAGAAGGTCCTCATCAGCCCATTGAAAGAAGTCGCAGCCACGTTTCACACAGATCTCAGGCAAACAAGAACAAGAATGGTGGAGGTCATGCCAACCATAATGTCAAGCCCCTGGGCCCCCAAAAGGTGAAAAATGCACTGCTGAAATGGGAATGGTGGATACAAATTGGTATAAGCATCTGGAAAGGGGGGCATCTACTTTGTAAAGTGCGAGGAATACTACCCCCAGGAACAGACAATCGAACTGGCACAGCAAGACTTGACAGGTTATGGGCCGTTGGGGAGTCGTGTGAAATACTGCAAAACCATGCCCCATGAATTTCTGGCATGAATTTCCATAAAATCTATAATATAGATTGCCACCTGGATCAAAGACCTAAAACGTCATATCATATCATATCATATCATATCATTTCATATCATATCATACCATACCATACCATACCATATCATATCATATCATGGCTAGTAGTAACTACAGTACTCACCCTTGCTTTTGTGTTTTGGTTTTCATCCACTTCCATCACTTCCTCTATCTCCTTCCATCTTTGAGTCTCCAACCATGAAAGGTCGTCCACGATTTGGCCCCTCCTTCTGCACAATGCGGCGCACTGAAGGTACACCACAGCCACAAGGAGGACCTTGTGGATCCGGTTCTTGATCAGCCCATTGAAAATATCCACATTGGTTTTGCGCACATTTATAGAAGTTGCGACCCTGATTAGGTCCATCTTTCTTAACTGTCAATGACAAACTTGGTTGGCCACACGGGCACAAAGGACCTGGAGGTAGTTGCGGCATGCCAGGCATGGGAGGTGCACCGGGTGCCATCTGTGCCCCGCGGGGTGGCTCATCTGCCCATTCAAAGAAGGAGCAGGGCTGGTCTGGATGCTGCTTGGCACATTTGAAAAAACCACGGCCTTGATTTGGCCCCTCCTTCTTGACATTCAGGAGCACAGCTGGCTGTCCACAAGCGCAATTTCGAGCATCGGAGCCAAACTGAAGCTGAGGATCTGGTAGTTGCTGTCCAAAAGGCTGGATTTGTCCATACAAATTGCCTTGCTGTTGCCCTTGGTGTTGCATTTGGCTTGTAGGGGCAAAGTGATTTCCAGGATTTCCATACATGGGCTGAGACATGGGAACTTGAGGATTAGCTTGTCCATGTTGTCCAGCCTGAGGGAACGGAGGCTGAGCGAACTGACCAGGTACCTGTCCAGCATGACCATTTTGTGGCTCAAAGCTAGCTTCAGGACGTCCATCAAATCCCCGATTGGGAGCCATGCTCTGTGTTTCTGGTTTGTGAAAGTCACGTTGGAACATCCCTTGAGGTGGGCCGCCTTGGGGCTCAGGACGTCCATCAAATCCCAGAGGAGCCATGCTTTGTTGGAACATCCCTTGAGGTTGGGAGCCAGGTGCCTGGAATACAGGTCCCGGAGGTTTTGGAGGACCCTCAGGTATCTGGACCTGTACTTGCCGCTGGTATGGATTCACCTGTGGGTTAGCGTTAGTCCATACCTGTTGAGCCTGTTGGTTGGTTGGAGTTTCTACCTTAACCTCGGTGCTTGGTTCTGTCTTGGGATGTCCCCAAATTGCATCTCCCTGTTGCTGAGGCTCATTTCCACCAGGTGTGGAACCTCCAAATCCACCAAAGCCTCCAGTGTTTACTTGCGGCTGTTCAAAGGGATTCGTCCATCCCGGATTTCCAAACATGATGCGGCTGCGGCTGTTTTTGGAGGGGCCCTGTGAATCGAAATGGCTGGAAAGTTCAGACAAAAGCTGAGATTCTGTGAGAAAAAACCTGAAATTGCCAAATCAAATGCTAGATAATACGGAATTTAATTCATCGAATGATTGTGCCATTGATGGTTTTCAGAGGCCAAATTCCGCCAGAATTGGCATCGGCAAAGGTTTTGAAATCGCTGGTGTCCTCATGAAATGCCTCCGGTCTTAGTTCCCAACGTGCACATCCACTCCTCCGTTTTGTTGGCATACCTTTCCACATTAGGCAAGCACACCAAAAACTGAAAAATGGTGCAACACATGATCTGAATGGCAGCTTTCTTATTGCTCTATTTCATTCATAAAGATCTCATCCCAATTTGCCTCACAGCTCATTTCTCTCAAAATAGAAAATTCGCCAAGGTACATAGCTTTGGAGATGAGCCGCAGATCCACCAAGGAGTTGCTACACAGTTGGAACGGCGAAGTCCTCAACAACGGGAAATAACCTGCCGACCTGATGATAAAACCTGACAGCTTGTGTACCTCCTTCAAGTCATACATGGAAACATCGAAATTCCAAAACTCAGCTTGGCTCGAGCCCCCCCCCTGCCATGTAGTACATCATCAACCTCGGTACTACTCTCTGAGCAACACGGTTCAGATTCAGTTGGTGTTGATTGTAATCTATTCGTAGTGGCATTTATGTGAAAGGCCCATCCTAAAGGATTGAAGATCAAGTGCTGCAAATCTCGGGACATCTTGGGATTTTTCCATCTGCAAATCAAACCGGGCCCTCATAGCCACCATGCTCCTGAAAAATGCAAGGGTCCCATGGCTCTCCAAAACTCCAAGTGGCTGATAAGAACCAGCATCCAATGGTCCAATCATATCAGCATAGCCATGTGCAGTGACCTGATTGTCTGCCACATGCCGTCCTTCAAATTTAACCTGGCAGCCGATCCATCTCTGGAAGCTTTTCAGCAAAAAGAGAATAAGGCACTAAAAACACACATAGTAAGAACAAGCATCTTGATTCCCCAAATCTTGAATTTCTTTTTTTTTAGAAATTTACTGTCAATTTTGGACTGTCAGTTACAAACTCTTTACAAGTCGCTAATGGTATTCTATGGCGTAACGGTAGAAAGATCCTTCTGCTACTACAACCAGCTGCAAGAGTGCAAAATTAGACTCTTCAGTATCCAAATGTCGAAACAACCCAAAAAAATCATGGGAAAATCGGAAAATCTGCATCAAACCTGTCGTAGGTGGATCTCATCTCATTTTGTCCCTCGGCCTGAAATCGCAAATCACTGGAGATGTAATCCGAATGGAGCACCATGCCTCAAACGCCGTGAAGCTGGCAGAGTCTCAGAATTCCCAATATGAATCAGCATTTATCGGGGCCCATCAACATGTCTCACTTGAAAGCACATAGAAATTAGGGATGTGAAACATGAAAGTATCGTTACATGAATGGAAAAATGCCATCGCCTTTGTTAGCCGCAAAAAAAAGTGTTAAAAGCTGCCAAAGGGGCGTAAGTACAACAGGTGCGCGGCGTCCTCCCCCCACTGGGAGTGCGAAGAACCCGTTGAGGGGAAGTCACCCCTTACGTTATACCCAGAAAAATCTTGGATACTCCCATGTCTCACACCCACATGCAATCAGTATACAAGTATAGACTACGTATATATATATATATATAAAAAAAGGGGGGTGTCTTTTTTTGACCTCCCCCCGCTTTTTTTTTTTGACATCCCCCGCTTTTTTTTGACATCCCCCCACTCTTTTTTGACATCCCCCCACTCTTTTTTGACATCCCCCCACTCTTTTTTGACATCCCCCCCACTCTGTTTTGACATCCTCCCTGGGGAGAGGCACAACGTTGAACTTGAGGGTGCTGTTGTTGTAGTTGTTGTTCGTGGCGGTGTTGTTGTTGCTGGTGGTTGTGGTGGTGGTGTTGCTGCTGGTGGTGGTGGTGGTGGTGGTGGTGGTGGTGCGTGCTGGGGGCTACTGTAGTAGTGCTGGTGCGTGCTGGGGGCGCAGAAAAAAGCTGGAGGGGGGTTGGGGGAGAGGGTGCAATGCATTGCAGATGTTGACTTGGAGGTCCTTTGTTGTGGTTGTTGTTGTTGTTGTTGTTGTTGTTGTTGTTGTTGTTGTTGTTGTTGTTGTTGTTGTTGTTGTTGTTGTTGTTGTTGTTGTTGTTGTTGTTGTTTTTCTTCTTGTTGTTGTTGTTGTTATCGTTGTCGTTCTTGTTGTCGTCGTCGTTGTCGTTGTCGTTGTTGTTGTTGTTGTTGTTGTT